>JAWQRN010000640.1:0-27570 GCA_033557685.1 Sperchopsis tessellata | reverse complement strand
GTGTAGAGGCTCTGACAAGTGCACTTGTAAGAGCCTCTACACGGTTTCCACCCGGAAACAACATTCATACGAATATCTTAATTATTTGAAACATTTAAATCGATAATATAAATGTATTCATTAGTCATATACTAAGGTTGGTACTATCAGATCCTGATACTTATAGTGTAATTAAAGACTATGGCGCTTTACACTATTTCACTTGTGAAATTTGTTTAGTGAGTAATAAAATAAAACATCTTAAATGTAATAGACTTCCACGGTTATTACCTGTATGAATGTTGTTTCCGGATGGAAACGGTTTAGAGGCTCTGACAAGTGCCAACATCGTTACTATGTTCATAAATGCTAATTTAAAAAACTAAACTCTCTTTTAATCTTATTTTCTGTATATATTATAAATAGCCCATTATTAATTCAGCTATCTGAAAATATGCAACAAATAGTGCATCAATATGTAGTAGTATTTTTTATTAAAAACATCAGGATAAATTAAATACCCATTTTTGCATTAGACTGTTAGTTTAAATTTGCTCTCCCTTATATAATGAGTTAAAATATTTTCACGTGGTTTGATGCAGTATTAGCCATCATTTTTTTCTTTTCGAAATGCGCTAAAATTTATCTTCTCGCACCAATTCTACTATATACAATATTAATAATACTAATAATAGTTGATATATAGTAGGTAACTTTTCTATTTTTCTGGTCAAAGTAAGTACGTATCTATATTCGAGATCAAAAGCTGTTTAATTTTCAATTGTTAAGGTATATTACTGCGAGGATCCTGCTTTTAATTGATTATAGTAGATGGATACTTCATTATGAAGCGTGCTATGCCGCAAAACAACATTTATTTCAAAACATTCAATGATCCAACTTTACCTCGTAATAGGACATCGATTATTTCACTTATATAATAGAGCGTTTGCTGTTTGAATTTAAATCTTCTACTGGAATAGAGGTTATCCTTATTAAAATATCAATTTATGTTTGAGGAATGCTACTCTGGTTTTGATGAGACTATTGTTTCAAACTACAGTACATAAGTTATACACGTAGCATCTGAATCATATGTATAAATAACCGTGCGATTTCTGTTATGTGGACTGAAGTCTTTATTTCACAAAATAGCTTCAATCATTGAGAAGACAACGAAAATTTTGATATTCATAAACTCTGTAATTATCTCTTCATCTAATACATTGTCTTTAGCATAATTTAAAATAGTAACATATTTTGGCTTAGACTAGTTCTGACCAAGTACAACTTTCTTTCTTAAATATATTCATATATCTGAAAAGACAATTTTCACATTTATGTATCAGGTGATTACGCACTCATTCTACCCCATAATCGTCTGCTTTTACTAATTGTCAACCGTAGTATATTTTATTTGTTGTATTACAAATATAGTAAAATGCCACGATCACCAAATAAGATCTGTGATTTTGAATAATCTAACAGTTTTAATTACAAATTCGTGTTGGTTATAAACAAAAAGTGAACATTTGATTGTATTAGTTACAAAGTTATTAGTCAGAAATCAGAAAAAAAATATTTATGTCCTAAGTGAAAAATATAGGTTAGCCGTGTATAGAAAGACATATATTTTTATATGTAGTATATTTAAGTTAACTCAAATCACATGTAAATTACAGATTATAGAAACTACATATAGCAAAATATTAGATATCAAAATTTTAATTCTAATACGGATCCCCATTTTGGGACTTTGCCAGAAAAAAATACGTTTTAGCGGAAATTTCAAAAAACGGCAATCGGTAATTACTGCCTGATACTTGTATACACAGTATATAATTTCATAATTTGTAGTCTTTCTTCTATATATAGATACCAAGGAATTTGTGTCGCTTTTATAACTCGAAAACGTACTAAACGATGGCAATTTCTTAATTTATGAATATTCGGATGATGTTATAGATATAGTTGAACTTACCTAACAAATTTGATATAATATCGAATGAAAATGATATTGACGAAAATATATTAGAATATACCTGTCCGAAAGATGGTAGCGTTGAACTTCATTCAAGAGCATATATATATATATATATATATATATATATATATATATATATATATATATATATTTGTACATCCAGACAATTGATAATTGAAAATATACCGCAGTCAAAAAATCCAAGAGTAATAATGTGAAGCCAACTTCAGAGTGGCAGAGAACCAGATTTTGACAAAGAAATTGGTCAAGATAATGAAATATTGCAAGCTAGTTGAAGAGTTTAAAACTTTACTTGACTTGGAGCTAACAACCTACATTGTGGAAATGAGTGTGTCATATGCGGCTCGAAATAATCGACCAAATATTAATTTTAGTAGTTTGTTTAAAAAACTTTTTCTACTATTCACAGGATATCATTATCTACCACAGGAACAAATATGTTGGTGCGAAGACGAATATGTATAAGAAAATGTATGGCACGAAATATACACAGAGATAAAAAGAAATTTCCATTTCAGTAATAAAGCTAGTTTAGGGAATAGCTAACCAAATACAAGGTAGTTTTTTCAAGAAAATATTATGGCCATAATTATCTAAAACAATGTATTGAGGGAAAACCTAGGAGTCAAGCAGTGACAAATATGTTCCGAGACAGGATATTGCTTTCAAGTAGTATTATATAAAAAAAGAAGGATGAAGAAATGAACTCGGCGCATCTGTAATTTAAAAAATGTTTCCATTATCAAATATCTTTCTAACCATATAATTTATTTTGATAACTTGTTTCATAGTTTAAGATTAATGAAAGAACAAAAAGATAAAAATATTACTGCCACTGGAATCGTTAGTCAAAAACGAATGAACAAATGTCCAATAAAATCTGATAATAAAATGAAAATAAGAGAAATTTTTAATGTAATATAGAAAGATAATAGCTGTGTAAAAATGTTATCTAATCATGAATATTAATACTGTTGACAAAAATAAGTTAGATGGTCCAAGGCGGAGAAAAATAAAATAAAAATACTACAGCCGTACTGTATATACAATAAAATACAATAAAAGTATTGGTGGTATTGATAAATTCAATTGGCAATAAATATTCAATCAAAATATGTGGTAAAAGTTATATTTTCCAAACTTTACCAACCTTCTAGATATGACTATGATTAACGCATATGCACTTTATTTCTAGAGTTTAGAAGAATAATTGCTAGAACCTACTTACAAATAACCTCTTTTTATTATCTATAGAATGCCGAAAGACCCTGTTTACATAAAAAGCTCATTGTCAAATTCCCGAAAACTTAAGAAATTTCTTAGAAACGACCGAAGAAAATAGCAGCTAATTGTTTACAGCAATTCACAAATTAGAGATGAGTGACGTTACACTATTTAGCTGTAGCCTTTATCATAAAATGTTATCTCATTTTTTTTTAGTTCTCTATGCTTTTCTGATTGTATCTAATATGTCGCAAAGTAAAAAAATTACCATTACTTGTCTACAAACATAATCTACTTAATTATTAGTACTACTTTTCTAATCAAGTTTAAAATAAATTTATAGTACACATCCAATGAGGTTCAAATGTAAACATTTATACTAACAAATAGATACTTGTAAAAAATAAACAATTACTTCAATATTATAATTATATTCGTGTCAGATTTACATATCTAATTCAACAATTTATCTAAGAACACCCAAGTAGCTCAGAATATGAGGCCACAGGTACACGGTATGGTCTAGTGAGAAAGAACATAAGCCATGTGAAACTGATTTGTAGAATTAAATAAACTAAAGCAGCTTCGACACTCGTCGTTATATATCTGTTCCCACACACACAGAAGGGCTGTAATGGAGCTTGGAATATAATAAAATAATATTTTACAGATAAAATACGGTTTCATATCCAATTGAAAAGTAATTGTATTACAACTCTTATATAGGATAACTTGAGTATAAAATCGACATCGATTAAATTTTCAATCCGACCGTGCCTCGTAAATCATCGCAGAAAACGATTGCAACGGCCAACTGGGATTGCAAAATTGAACATGTCACATTGTCTATGTCAGCAGCGTTCGACACACATTTTCTAGAAACCGGCAACGTATTAATTTCAGCCCGTCAGGCTGGGTATGGTCAGGGAGGAGAGGTAGATCCGAGAGCCAACAGTGACCATTAAGTCGATTTGTGTTTAATAATATGCCTCATTAATGACGACGACACAAAGCTATCCAGTAGAGCGTGAATTGATTATTATGGTCGCCCAGGGCCGGCCCGGACACGGTTAGCCCTAATAGGCCAGCCTCCAATTGGTCGAACAGCTCTCGCCGATCTGCCTCATCGGTTATATCACAACAATAAACACGGCCGCCGCCCGAATTGAAATTTTATACGCCAAGGGGAGTACGCACTGCGAGGTAAAATGATACCACACGGAGGTATGATTAGCACCATATGCTACTCGGTTCCTGGTTAAACTTTACCATAAAGTTCGGTTTAATTGGCTTGAAGAGATCCCTTAGTATTAGCTTTATATTAATGGCATCAAGTAAGCCCCTCATGGGACATAACGTTCAAGAGTTTCAATAAATAACTTAGTGAAACTACTCTGAAGGAAAGAATGTAACGAAATTTGTCGTCGTCCGCAATTTTTAAATGATTAATTCGTTTTTGTACTAACTTTATTCTTTGAAATGCATACAAAATTATATATCTAAATATATTAGTTTATAAAAAAGATATTGTACTTAATATAAAAAAGTCTATATTCTATCACTTAAATGAAGGAAAGTGGAACAACAATTCAATACACATTAGAAAATAAAATAAATTCTACCGCAGAGCAAGCGGTGAACGAAAGAAACGTCTCAGAAAACATTAAAAAATAGATACAATGTGTATAATAAAAGATGTCTCTTCATTTTAGAACGGTCCCGGTGAGACGATTAAATACAAGGACCCCAGCGTAGGTGCAGTCAGCAAAATGATATTTCTACGAGACGTAGAAATAGGAAGTACATGTGGATTCTTGGAATAGTCCCCGAGATATTATTAAAACAAATTGCGAATATAACTGTATCTGAACGAGGCTGTGTCGGCTATTTCTGATATCATCAGTTTAGAGTCAGAGCCCAATTTTCAACATTCACAACGAGTGATAAATGATAAAATTTCAGCCCCCACCACAAAAGAATCACTTTCCGTATTCTCAACCGTAAATATGTGATATGTAGTAATTTTTGTATAATAATATATCACGAGGTTTTTTTGTAGGTTATAACTGTTAAAAATGGAAATATTGGAGCAAATTATTTTAATAAAGTAGATTGAAAATGCAAAATTTCCTATACAGTTGCGACAAACACATGACGCTTTTCAATTTAAAGGAAATCAATTCATAAAATTATTCAGGTTAGACAAAGAGCTAGCTAAAACCTTGATAGAAATAGTGCCTCAGAATGTAAAGGATTTCTAGTAAAATATATTTCATATTTATTTATATTTGTAGGTACTGGTGGCACTAAGATTTCTTGCCTTTTCTCGTTTCAAACAAACATATGGCAATATATTATTTTGGCCTTCAGTGATACGATGTATTCAAGTAGTTGCTAATGCAATCATCGGTCATTTATTACAAGAATGGGTAAAAATGGTTCTATAAATTGCACAATAAAATGAATCCTGAGTTCCTACCGTATACGTTCTTTAAGATAAAAATCATATGACTCATTTATTTGGAAAAATGTCAAAGAATTTTTCTGAAAAAATGAAAACTATTGGCAATAGCTAATGCTGTAAACGATTCACCAGAAGAGTTACAATTGAATGATGCAATGCAATCTTAAATGAATTCAGATGCTTTCTGAAACATCATATTTTACATTATTTTCCACATTCAGCCGGTTAAATACTTGTGTAGTTTTATATAATATATGCATAAAACACCGCCTGAACTAGATGATTTGGATTTTAACGTCGATAATGAAATGAATGTAAATTCACTTTAAAAACAAGTAACTTTTCACAAAAACCTATTAGTAACTCAAAAGTATTAAATATGCAGATATGCACTTTTTGCTTAGGAAAACAGTCTATCCACATCATGGACCAATTAGTTACTTATCAATTAGATATCAAACATAAAATAAATTGTTAATGTAATTGTTTAATAAAAATCGTAACTATATTTTAATTTAATAAAACATAATTATCAGAAATATTGTGATAATAAATATATAAAAAGATTTAAAAATCCTCCTAGTTTCTTGAGAGATACACTAATCCACTCCTTTGCTTGTACATTTCTCTCCATTCATTGCAGCTTATGGGTATACTAAAATTTGTCCCTTTCCAATCCAACAACTTTGTCCGCTGCTGTCACTAATTTTTCTTTTTCTGGATCCTGAAACTAAAATTCAGAAGTAAGGAAAAGTTTAACTATAACATATAATGTAGATTAATAAGATTTATTCAATTAAATAATACAAAATATTGCATATGTTTCGTAGAATTTACCAAACCCTGTTATGTGTTGTGAGCGCAATAGTTTTTCTTTACGTTCTTATTTTTAAATGACATTTACTTTTCAGAAAGACTAATATGTTTACCATTTTGTGTGACATCCCTAGCAGATCTCTTTAATGCCATGTCCTGGATTGTTTTTAACTTGATCCAGTGACACATCGTTTTCAGCCCTTATGATATTTGGGTCCGGATTATTTTCATAAACGGCTGAAATCTACGGGGAAAAATGTTTACATTTTAAATCATTTCATAGATATGTCAGAATAGCAATATTTTACTGCAAATAATAATAATTCATAGCTTGTCGATATTATTATAGCTAATAATAGATGTGTATTATTAATAATTTTATTTGTTGTAATATAACAAGTGCTGTGATTATAATCTATGATTATCTACAACTAATAATTATACTTGCATTTATACATGACTCGTACTGTCATCATTCCAAATTCGGACGAGTTTCCTAATCTTTCTTTCAGACTGTTTAGTATTTCAGCCCCAACGCCAGTCTTTGGCAGATACTTTATTTTTCGATCATTTATCTTTAACATTTCTCTTCATATCCTGCCAGCTCTAAAAATAGTTCACGTATTAATTTAACTTAAAAAATAATGTATTACTACCTGTCAACTTAGTTTTCTCCATTCTTTCCCCGTTTTTTGCTCCTCCATGTGACTTTATTATAACTGCATTTTCTCAACTATATTCAGCCCCAAAAATGCTCTGAAAATTATCCTCTATGGAAACAAGTTTTCTTAAATTATCTCCTCTTATTTTACGTTCTGATCATAAATCATAATATACAACAATTTCGCAGCAAATGTAGCTGCTTTAAGTGGCACTTTGCCAACCTTACATCTCAAATATCATATATTGTCACCGACCATTCGCATATCACCGATCGGTTGAGAATACCATTAATGAGAATGCGTGAGATGATAAATAAGTTATCACTAATAGTGACATGCTATGATATGATATGCCTGAAAGTGAGGATCGATCCCTCAGTCCCTAAAGTGTTCGTATACCCATAAAATTAATTTAAACAAATATAAAAATTTATTATTTCCAAAAGAAGTGTATTTAGAAAAATTATTTTTTATAATTGCCAGACCCAGATGTCTATAAATTGTAATAATAGGAAAACATAAACAAAATTCTCACACTGCAAAAGTCATCGAGCACTCTACAAATTTTGGGGTTGCCTTATTAATAAATAGCGAAAACGTGTAATTCCCACTTGCAACCATAAAATATTTTTTTGTAAGTGGACGGTAGATTAGTGCAGTCCGTAACAATCTTACAAAAATTAAACCAAAACGAAAGGAATCTTCAATTGAAGTGCATAAAAATAAAAAAAAACCTTATCGGGAAACTGCTAAAACAGTTTCACCTGTACATTCAATTGTAAGAAAATATAAACTGACTTGTGAAATTGTCAATAAACTAAATATCCGCAAATATCCAAAAGCAAATGCCTCTAAAAGAACAACTATTGTACCAAAATAGTTGGAAAAGACATTAATCTTGAAACCGTAAGGCGTGTTTTGCAGAAAACCAAATACAATGGTCGAGTGCCTAGAAGAAAAATTAATTTCTTAATGAACCAAAAATAAGTGATTTTAACAAATCTCACATTAATAAAATTGGAAAACGGTGTAACTTTTGAGGAAAGTTGGAATGATGCTAAATATTGCAAGTATGATTAAAACAATAAAACATAGAGGAGGATCTGCTTTAGTTTTGGCCCGCATCTGAAGAAGGAAATTTTGAATTTATTGATAAAATTATGCATCAATGGGTACATTTAGATATTCCAAGTCCAATTTACTACTTAGTGTGGAAAAATTAGGTCTTGGAAGGAACTGGACTTTTCAACAAGATAAAAACACATGGTGATGGTTATAAGGGAATGGTTGCTATATAATATTCCGACAAACTGTTTACGTCATCTCAATCACTCGATTTGAATCCCATTGAGAACATGTGATTATTTAGAAAGCAAAAATTATAAAACACGTCAATCACATGGAAAAAAATACTAAACAATGCAATAATGGAGGAATAGGTTAATATACTAAATAATTATAATAAATTAACTATTCATTCTATGCCAAAAACATTAGATGCAGATATTAAGCAAATGTTAAAACAAAGTATTAAACCTATTTTTATATTTCACATTGTTCGATTACTTTTGTGACATTGATTATATTTATATTACATTATTTATTAATATGCTATATAATTAACTATTTAGTGTATTATTTTAAATATCAATATCTATCTTGCAAGTTAATAAATTTGTGGAGTGTTCAAACACTTTTGTGTCTGACTGTATGTATTACAGACGATCTAAGTAGTAATTATATGTTTAGAAATATTTTTTCTATCTTGGTTTTTATTTCTTTATCATCATACATACATATTCGTTTGTTTGCTTTTCTGATAATTCATTTAGTGTGTTTGAAATATTATGTGATATCAGAAATTGAAAGTTGAGCGCAGAATAGATGGCGTTAATAAGTGAATTGAAAATTAACAAACTAGCTAAAACTGCATGATATTAAGAAAGCTGGTATATTTATATTGAGAAGAATTACATGAGTAAATATTGTCATAAAATTAAAATAAACTTCCTTTAACCATAACAGGCTAAACTACAATACTAACATTTTCTTCTAAGTACACGATTTTAGGTTCATTCTGCTGTCAAATCATGCTTTATTTATAGTTGAAAAGTTTAATACAGGAATAACCTTATCCCATTATTGTATGGGCTACCCAAAACTTATTATCCGTACATTGTCATTATACATTTCGTTCCCTTTACAAACTCACACGCACAAAATATCTAAGTAAGATTTCAATTCGTAAACGCAACCCCGACCTCAGACTGCGACACTGTAAACAAAATACCTCCAAACTCACAGTCAAGTTGCTCTGTGTTAATATTCTTACGTTTTCACTTTTAACACTGGAAAATCTTTCCCTTGTGTTGCTAAATAAATTCTAACCGTAAATTAATGTTTTCCTCATCGTTGAATAGTGTACGACCCTATATGAAATAACTTCATGGTAATCAATTTTTTTAAATCTTTAACGGTTTTAATAATTGGAAGTTTTGTATCAGTTTGAATTTTTAATGTATTTGTTGTTGTTGTTTCATGATCAGCCAATTTCCAAATTCCGAGATCAGATTCGGCCACAAGGCTACTCTGATAAGGCTTGCTTTATTCCCAGATAAGACCATAGATTGAAGACAATCTCTCATTATCATTCACATGATATAAGTAGTAATGATAAACAAACCGTAACGTAGATGCCATAGAGTAACCAGAATACTCATTCGATGATGGTGCTAAAAGTATAATAACAAGGTTTCGGAACATTATAAATAACTAAATACTAAGTAATTATAATTACAAAAATTTATTTACGTATTTTGTGATCATCGGTTAGGACTTACTGACGTTGTGTTAGTTTGTAGGCTCGTTATGGAAGTGGACTTGGTTAGAAATAAAAGACATGATCCCTCGTCAAAAAGTATTACTATATTGGTTATATATATATATATATATATATATATACAAATATCTAAAACTAACTCAACAACACAGGGAAAATCCTCACGCTAAAGATCTCAAGACGGGATAACTGCCAGTGTTGTCAAGTGGAGGTTCGCAATGACCCTCGGCACAGGTGGACTGGGGTAGTTAATCCAATGAGTCGACTTCGTTAGGTACAGAACTATGCATTAATTCCAAAAGACAGTAACCTGTAGTAAAAAAAGAGAAGGCACATTTGCTCTGCCCATATATAGCTGTGGATTAGTATTTCGTATGAGAGTACACATTAGCTCGATCCATATATCGCTGTGCTACACAGTAAAGCAGTCCCTCACGGGAAGGCATACATACCCAGCCCACACCTGATCCACACATGTTAGTATTATATAGTATTATACCTTAAAATAAAGGAAGGCCAATTGCTTCAGTCCTTACCTTAACCTAAACATATTTATATTGGGTCAAAATGCGTAGCACGATGTAAGAATGCCACTTTTGGCTCAGTCATCACCTTAACATACGCATTTTGTGTTTACCTCGATGAGCCCAGCATGGTGTAAGAAAGGCCATTTTGGTGGTACGGAGTAGGAAGGCCACTTTGGCTCAGTCCTCACCTTAACGCACATATACTTGTACTACCTGTATTACCTATGTTGCCTATTAAAGGTACTGATCAGTACAGGGAAGCACATACACCCAGCCCACACACAACCGCATCACGTAGTAGCTTTAAGATGCATCTGGGAAGGCGCTCTGGCTCAGCCCATGCATGGTTATCTTTCTGGATATGATTATACAATTAATCCTAACAAGATAAGATACGAAGGGATAATCTATAGCCTTCGCATATAGCCAGCTTATCTCTAAAGTCACATATAGCTGTTGCAATTCAGACTCAATTGGATTATGCTTTAATAGTTATTGAATAAATAAACAAAAAAGGGAACGAACTGTCCATGGGTAGACAATTATAACGTAAAACAAACTACTGTACTCTATAATAAGCTCCCTCAAACAAGATAAAACCTTACCATAATAATGAATAAACCACAAGTTAAAATGCTAAACAATAAAACAAAGAATATGATACCACCGTTAAATCAATTGATACATATGTAAAATATTTAACAAAGAACAGTTATAATAACACTTATAACATTTCCTACAGGAGAATAACAATAAATCGAGAAACGATTTCTACCGTGCATTATATTATGAAACCGAAACATTCTCATACGGCCTGGTATATTTTTATAAATGAAAGAAAGCTGAATAAATAAATCACGACTTGAAAACATTATCTTATAATGAACGATACGAATATGTTTCACTAATCAATGAATATAAATTGACTCAGTAAAGTCAACTTTATTGATGTACAAAGAAAAACACATGCATGCTTCAATTTACAAAACCAAATAAACTGTAAGAGAAAATTTTGAGACACCTGAATTTAGACGAATTATGAAACCTAAGAAATCTATTAAATAATACCCAGGTATTAGAAACAAGTAAATATTATTAAGTTCACCTACTGCCCCACGGTATCCATAAAATCACACAATTCAAGTACCAATTATTTTACGTTAAACACATGTAAAACGGACAATACACGTAACATTTAAAGTATTGAATAAATACACGAAAGATAATCAATTAAATAGCTTATTTATACACATTATTAAGAAATACTGAAGTGTAAGTAAATCACTAATAACAATCACTAATCAGATCACATTTGTAATCAATATATTTGTGTCACGAATTGTAAAATGCATTTGTGTTTACTCCAACATATTCGAAACTCTTCTCTTAAAAACTTCCTCTGTGTCCATCTACGGTGTATATCCCCTCCAGTAATTCCCCCGATACCCTGCACCGATGTCTTACATATATTTCTTAAAAACTACCTAATAATATCTCTGTCTCATTTATATTTCATAATATTTAATATATGCAACTAAATACATGAGTCTCTTATGTCTCGATTGTTCTTGTTTTGCGTCTAAATAAATAGGTCTTCTAGGGCGCAGAACCTATTGTCCATAATGTATTAGTTTATTCACTCGAAACAAAATGTGCACCCTTAGATTTTAACAGAGATATAATTTAAATTAACTCGTATAAAGGCTGGTTTGCACATCTCGGATTAATATCGATTATTCTTGAATATAAGTAGGTACTATTAAATATATATTTTAATAAAATAAACCGTTCTGTTGAATGGCAAACATTTTTATGGAACAAACTGTTTCATTGCTCCTCAAAATATCCTCCTTTCAGATTTATATTTTTTTGAATGCGTTCAAACCAATTCTCGTACCACTGAATTTGGTGTCTAAAAAACATGGTTTTTGAAGGCTTCGACAGCTTCTTGATGTGATGAAAATCGCTGTCCACGTATTTTTGTTGAGATTGGGAGACAAAAGAATAGTCGTTAGGCAATATATCAGGTGAATACTGGTAATGTGATATTAGTTCGATGTTTTTCTCCTTCAAATAACCAATTGTTTGACGTGCTGTGTGAGAGCTGGCGTTGTCATGATGAATAATGATGTGACGTTTTCGGCTGTTTTTCCTGATTTTGTCGATGACTTCTGGCAAAAAATTTGTTGTATACCATTCAGCGTTAACTATTCTTCGATCCTCGAAAGAAATAGTTGCGACATGTCTAGTACAACCGAAGAAACAAGCGATCATGAACGGGAACGAACAACTTTTGTGGGATGCGGTTCATCTTGGAACACCCAAACAGTGGATTGTTGCTTAGTTTCCGGTTCATTCGATTATATCCAAGTTTCGGGACCTATTACGATGTTATATACGGATTTAACAGTTCCTCGAGCATTTCCTTTCACCAATTAGCACGAGCCTTTTTCTGAGCTTCGGTCAAATTATGCGGAATCCATCGGGAACAGAATTTTTTCACAGCCAAATGCTCATGCAAAATCAAATGTACTGCAGTCTTCGATATACCTAAGCATGCCACTATCTCACTGTAAGTCACATGCCAATCTTCTTGAATCATGTTGCGCATAGCATCGATGTTTTTTGGAATAACAATTGATTTTGGTCGCCATCACGAAATTCAGCACTGACGGACGCACGACCGCGACGAAATTCTGCAAACCAATTGTAAACAGTCTTTTCTGATGGTGCTTTATTACCAAAAGTTGAACGAGGCGATTATATGCATTGCTGTTGCGTTAGGACTTTACTGAAATCGTAAAAACTCATCCAACGAAGACCTTCGCGTGAAATTTTTTCACAAAATTACTTTTTTTAAACGCTACTGTAAACAAACTACTTTGTCAATTTCTAAGCTGCCACTGTTTTCACAATACAAAATGTCAAATTTTGCAAAAATAGTATTGAAACATCTTAATAGCTCCACCTAGTGGTCGTTTGTAAGCACTTAAAAGGTAACCCTCATATATATATATATATATATATACATCGGTATTTATTTTATTAAAAATGTGTTCCTTTGTCAAATAAGGTATAACCTTTTTTTCGAATGAAAATAATGTGATATAAAATATGGAACCCGGAGTTATTAGATATTTGTACAAGTCCTTGTTAATTACTCGAAAATAAGTTTTCCGAAATGTTTTATTCTTTAGCAGAGAAGACAGAAATGATCTGCACCTTGGGATATGAAAATCGTTGCACACATAGAACCTCTAGTACTTTTAATGAGATACCCCATTACAAATCTATTTCACCAATTCATTTTAGTACGGAAATATCAATGTTCATAGTCATTTTTTAGCTAAAACATTTCATATTTTTGTTGGCTCTGTGTATAAGCTGTTTTGTTTCCTAGAAACTGTAAATCCATCAGCCTCTGTGCAAAGAAAATTATGACACAAGAATTTCATTTAAAAGCAATGGTTCAAAGTTTTTGAAGTTGATTGGTTTGTGCGCCATGGTTAATTGTGTTTTAATTTACAAATCGTTCTTGATTGGGCACTATCACTACATTTACGTGCTATGATCGAGTCCCTCATTCAGATAGTCAGCTCCTGTTGGTGGCTGATGGCTAAATGGGGGTCTTTGTACAACTTCGTAAATTGAATTTGTTTGTGGTAGGTGTGCCATGGGGTGGCTTGGGTAGGGGCTGATGTGTATGTTTGTTGGTTAGGTGGTTATTATTCGGACTAGGTGTGTATTTTGAATATGTTATAAATTTTATGACTGATATATTGTCATATATTGTCTGGTCATTTAGAATTTCTTGGGATTTGTGTTTACATATTTCTATTCGCTCTTGTGTTATAGCATTTGTGTGGGCTTTCTTATATTTATGACTATCATTATATTACTTATGGTAACCATTAAATTTTCTTTTCTAACAGGTGTTGTGCAAAGGTTGAATGGTATATATGAAGTTTTTGGTATGCTTTGACAAAATGACCTAGTAGTTTTTCCTTTATAAAAATGTTTGAATATGTGGCAAGTTAGTTTGTATATTCCGGATTTTGTGAAAATGTCACTGTTATTTGTGTTTGGACGGAATGTGTAGATTATATTGTTTGTGGTTCTAAAAGCTATTTTGGTATCATGCTGTTTAAAAAGTTTTGGTTTCGATATCAGTATATGTAAAGGTTAGCCATATGTGGTTGCTGGTTGTCGTGCGTTTTGTTGTTTGTTTATGGAATATTTGCTTTGTTCTTGTACTAATGGTGTATCCATTATAGTTCGCTATATATTCTATTGTTCTAATTTCTTTTTGGTATGCTTGTTTTGTGAGAGGGTTGGCATTTAATATATTTATTATTGAGTTGAAGGAGGCCATTTTATGGTATAGTTTTTAGGGTAGTTGGATGAATTGTCCTGTATATTTTAAGATGTGGTGCATAAATGGTTAGTTTATGGTCAAGTAAATTTAATATATGGTTTTCTTCTATTTTAATGGAGAAGTTTAATTTGGGGTGCATTGTATTGAGTATGTTGAGTATGTCTGTTGCGTCTTGTGTAGAAAAATTGCCGATGTATATGATATCATCAACGTATCTGTACCAGTTAATATTGCTGTATGTAGCTTTAATCGTCAGTATTAGTTTCTGTTCAAATGTCTGTAGCAATATCTCAGAGATGATTCTGGAGAGAGAAGACCTCATGAAAAGTCCGTATTTTTGTATGTATACTTTGTTATTGAACTGAAAATAGGTTTGAGCGAGGATGATGTTCAGTGTTTTACTATCAGTTGTGTTTTGGATATGGGGGTGTTGTTTTCAAGTAGCGCTATTTCTATCAATTGGAGATATTCAATTATAGGTATGTGTAAAAACTGGCAAGGAGTACTTATTGCCTACGAACAACCTTTTGAAATTCATAAAAGACTTGAAACAAATCAGATAAGTATTTTTCCAAGCATCTAGGTAGTAATGATAAAATAACGATGAATGCAATACATTGATAATTACAATTGGAGGTCCGAAGGCATAGAAGAAGCCTGTCTCAGTTAAAAAGATTTACGTTTTTTATACACCATGTTTTAAATGAAATCAACACTGGAATTATTTACCAAAGCAGTTTTTTTAATAATTTTTAATTCGAAAAGAAAGTCACGTAACAAAGGGATATTGAACAGTCAGTGATTATGAATTCATAACAATCGCTCTATTTGAATGTATGGGCATATAAGTATTTAAGTGATAATATAGGTGCCGCAGCACAATTTTTTATTCTGATTTTAGTATAAATGAAAATCAATTACAAAATTTTGAGATTTGGGCAAGTTTTATGAAATTAACGATTCTGAGGCTATGTCAGATTATAAAATACTAACATGTGTTCCACGGTCACCGGAATCCTTTTTTATCTTTGTCAAGTTCAAAATGTAAATAAAACATAAGAATCCTCGGCTTATATTGAAAAATATCCGCCCCCGTGCTCTAAGATCTATGAAGAGTGAGGAGTTACCACTATCACTCAAAATTTCCATTTCTAAAGATGAACAGAGGTCCAGGAGAAATACTTGCGTCTGATGCTTGTGAAATTTCAAATATTTAAATTTAATTTCTGTCGTTACTATCTGTAGCAAGCAGGATTGATTTGATTTGTAAACACTGCCAAGTGGAAACATATCCTCTGATATTCTGTAATTGGTTAACTTTGTTGTGCTTTGTTTTTATTTAGACGTATGAGTTATTATGTATGATTACCATTATATCTTAGCACCATTATCTGTCGAAACTACAATAGACAGATTATAACCGGATAGTTATTTTAACATTTATATGTTTCTCAACATGCCATAATAATATAAGCAATTAAAAGAATAGTAAGATAATACGTATATCGAATATTATACGCTAACTCTGTCTAATTGTATGATGTTGGACCAAGATTAGCCAAGAAACAAAATCCGCCTATCAAAATGAAACTAATTGTTTCAATGTTAGTAATATTAGTGGTTACGAAATGTCATTGCAACCCATCTCAATTTCTTAATTCCAAGAAGCCCACGCACAAGCTCTATCGTAAGTATTATATATCCAAAAATATACAATCCTAAGTAACGGTTTTATAAATCTGTAATTAAATATATAATAGAACAAACCCATCGTAAAATATTGCCTAACCTTCGAGATGACGACGGAAACGACGTTGTAACAAACCAATGCATCTAACGTCTACAAGGCATAGCATTTAATCAACATTAACAGGCCTGGTTGGCTTTGGTATACGATTTCACTCTTCGTTGATGAGGACATGTAGTGGGTGCCCTTTGTTGTTCCCACGTGGCATTGTCTAGGTTGGCGTGAGCTGGCGACTAGCCTGACATCTACTTGTAAATGTAGGCAACTCACCGGACTCGCACCACCCATTTTTCACGGGCCGGAATTAAAATATTACTTTACATGGGACCATGTTTCATGGCTTACTGCGATGCTTTGTATGTGAAATCTAGTCGACATTCTACCATTCCCGCCTGTTGTATTGTTCAGCTAGCTACATATCGACAATTACACTTTTTTAGAAAAGTACTCTGTAAAATTATTTACTGCTACTGTAACTACTGCATATATATCAAACGTCATTTATAAAATGATTGTTTTTTAAACCAGCACTTACTTTAATCACTGATTTTAATTTACACCAACAAATTTAGTAGATTCTACATATGTTAAAATAAATAATAAATTATATAAACTTAGCAGTTTAAACAACTTAATGGAACACGTCAGTGAATAAGAAGTTTTCACTTGATTTACCCTTAGTATAAAGTAATAGCGAATTACCTTAATTTTATTTTTTTAATTTACCTTTATTGTAAGGATAAATGAGGTATGAACTAACACATGACTTCACGAAACAAAAAAATAATGAACAAACTGTAATAACAAATGTATAAATTAAATTGGTAATATTATCTAATGTGATACTTAATTAATGTGTTGAGAAACGTATATAATAAGCTATTATGTATCATTGATAGAACAGTTGACACTAACAGTAATCTAACGTTTAAAATTATAACCTCTAAATTAGTAATGCATTATCTTCCTTCTTGTCCCATACTACGCCGTAGTAATAAAGCTTTAGACCTAAATAACCAACTTTTGTCAAATTTTCGTTATCTTCTCTGCCGGAAAAAATTAAAACAACTTTAATTCTAGGTAAAAAATGTAAAATTGGTACCCAAAGTACTACTACTTGCAGTTGGTCTATTTCTTCTTAATTTCACTGGGATTTTAAAATGAAGATTCTATATGGTGTTTTTAAATTTGTGGTATAGGAAATTCTTATGTAAAATTAAACTTCTACATACTACATAATTTACTGAGAATTAAAGCCCACACGCATAGAATAAGATAATTTTTCAACTAATTAATTCAATTGCTATAATTATTTTTTAATTTTGGAAAATGTAACATTTTTCTAGATTGCTTAACTTTGGCAACTGTTGTTAGTGGTAGAACCCAATTAATTTTCATCTTGTTTTTGTATATAGTTAAATAAAATGTATATTACCTTCGGTAGTGTAATAATTAATGTTTTTTATTAATTTTATATGCCCCCAATGTAGGTATAATTAAATGTATGTTAAACAATTTCATTTCAATAACCACAAAAAATGGTTTACTTGCCAAATTCAAAATAAGAAATTGTTCTTCTCAATTTTCTCGAAACTCAATCAGTCAATGGAAAGAAGAAAATAATTAGATGAGCCAACATTTGCAAAAGTTTTATTTAATATAGGAATTCACTCTTCTTCTTATCGTGCCTATCCGTTACGGGATGTTGGATGATCTAAAATACAATCTTAACTTTGTTAGCCGCATTACAGAACAATCCAGTGGTTGTTGAGTTTTTAAGTTCTTCAACCATGATATCCTCCTTCGTCCTGGTCCAATTTTGACTTTCACTTTTCCTTAGAGTATTAGTTGTAATAGATCGAATCTCCCTGGGTGTCTCATTATCTGGCCCAAATACTCCAGCTTTCTTTTTTTACCGTCCTTACCACTTCTCTATCTTCTTCCATCCTCCCTAAAACTTCCTCGTTGACAACATGATCTGTCCAGGGCATTCTAAGAATCCTTCTGTACGTCACGTCTAGAACGCCTTTAGTCTATTCTTGAAGGCCTCCGTCAATGTAGATGAATCTACTCCATATAAGAGTACCGGAAAAACATACCACTTAACTAGTCTAAGTTTAAGTTTAAGACTCAGACTGCGGGTCTTTAGAACTTTACTGATTTTCCTGAATACTGCTCTGGCTCCCTCTATCCGACTTTTTATTTCGATCAATTGGTCCCATGCTACATTCAGCAAACTTCCTAGATATGTAAACTTGTCTACCCTTTCCATCTCTGCATCATGCAGCATTATTCTTTCATGGTTTATGATGTTTTTACTAATGACCATGAACTTAGTTTTCTTGACGTTTATTTTCAGTCCATATCGTTCGCTTGCAGATGGTATGCTATTCAACAGCTGTTGTAGTCCCTCCATGGTGCCCGCAAATATGACCGTATCGTTCGCATATCTTAAGTTGTTCAGTAGTTCTCCGTTAACTTCAATCCGTTGCTCGTCCTCGCTTCGCACTTCTTTGAATATCCTTTCTGAATATTCTGAATTAATTATATCCCAAAATGAACCACACAATCTGTATATGTATTTTCTTCTTCGTAGCGCAAATAATTTGGGTGATAGTATGGAATATAGACAGATAAACGATCGTTTCTATATAAAATTCACTGACAAAAGTTTGTATGCTGAATTTCTACTTCCTGGCTCAAACCGTTTGGGCGCTAGGCTGGCTACAGAGTCACACACAGACCTATACATAAACTCAAACAGATAGAGAGAAATTCAAAAATCATAATTTTATTTAGTCAGTAGTGAGTAGACTCTAAAACGGATATTTCCAGAAATATCTAGAGATTGAATGTAAAAAGAACTGTGGCGTTCTTCACTTGTGGTGGTTAAGGAGGCTTCTGCGTGGTGGATGGATGACATTGCCACCTTCGCTTACTTGTGGTTCAATCCATAATAGGCTTGATCCCGGTAAGGGAGAGTTTACCCAGCATAATGGACCTACCTTGTGTCAAGGATAGGCCATTGTAAAAAATACCATAATTCAATTTCTTTGCATAAAGTATCTGTTAAGATAACGGGTTTGCTATATACTTACGTATAATAAATATATCTACACATATTTAAAGACAAATAAGAGAAATATGTTTGTTGGTTGATTTTTACGAGAAAACTACAAACATTATGTTAATTATTGTGATATGGGAAATTAATAATACTATTAATTTCGTCTACCTCCTATCCAGAATCAGTACCTAAGTGGAAATGTGGTTGATATATTAAGCTAAGTGCCCATAATGATATGCTCGCGTATGTTTCTGCTAGAACCAACAGTAATACGTATAAATCCAAGCAATAAAATTTTAACTAGTGTGTAACCTGTGGAATATTGCATTATGGATCAAATTATTAAATTTATAAATGATGAAAGTACTCTTTGGAAGACATTTTATCAACATCTGACTTTTTAAGTTTAAATATAAAAATAAAAACAACATAAAGTATGCTTTCTGCCAGCACTGGTTTTATAGTTGTTTTTAATGTCCACTTGAAACAACATAAATATAATGTATAAATATCAAACTCATTTCAACTGCAGGCTTGAGAGGTTCGAGTCAGAAAACTACTTCAAAAGGACTATTACTACCAGAATGCAAGTGAAAAAAATGGATCAACCAAATAAATCTCAAAAATTTCACATTTTGAAATTTCAAAAAATAGTAGTCTAAATAATAATTATGAGACTGTTATCCATAAAAGTAATGTTAGTGAGGATAGTACTGCAAAGAAACTACTCAATGCTCAATTGCAAGACCAGCTTTTTGAGATCGAAACTTCCAGAGCGAGCAATTAATGGAGATACATCGATTGAAGAAATTAATAGAAAATTTTCAGTCCAAAGTTGCTGCAAAGCAAAGAAAATCAAAATTGTCTTAGAAAAACCACCAGCTATAGCAATGACAACTCAAACTGATACAAACTTGAGCAACGTTACACACAATGACTTACCACCACCTTCTACTTGTTTTCAAGGGAGATTGATGGGGAACACAAAAAACCTAAGTTATTTTTGGCCTGCAATAATCATGGGCGAAACCTTTATGGACACTTAAGTTCAAGTTTGCATAGCGAGTACGATCTTCCGGTTGTGTTTCAACCATACGCAAATTTGAATTCAATCACTGAACATCTTCAAAATACGGTGGTTGGCTATACTAACGCAGATTTGGTCTGTATTTTATCTGGCGTGAATAACGATTATGACACATGTGGCCAAGATAATAATGGTTTAACAACTCTGAATGAAATCGCACAAAAAAATGTTATATTGTCTACTGTACTTTATCGTTATGACGAGGTAAGTTACATCCGAAAGACGTATATGTTAAATGTGGAACTTAAAAATAAATTAACTAACTCAAATCAATCAAATTATTTGACCCTAATACCGATCATTTTAAGTTAAATTGTACTTCGTATGGCCTATACCTGAATGGGGAAATATTGGCTGAATCGTTGAAATGTGCCATTAAGAATATTCGTCGCTTAATCTTCTTGAAATATTTATCAGATGAGACATCTGATAGGATTCAGAATTTTTACATAGGAGATCGCTATGCCGAGAGCAGATCCATTTAATTATGTCACATTTAAATGCTCGTAGTGTCAAAAATAAAAGTACTAAACTTGAAGCTTTGACTATTGAACTTAAATTTCCTTATGTATTGAATCTGAGTGAATCATGGCTTTCACCAACGGATATTGTAACATTTACCATAAATGGATATAAACTCTCATTTTTGTAGAAAGTCGTGTAGAGGGGGTGGAGTGATTATATTGGGTAGGGATGAAGTGAAGTTTAAATCAGTTCACTTTGATACATACTGTAAGGAGCGAGAATTTGATTACTGTGCGACAAGCGCTTTATTTTGAAGGTTCTATTTATGTTTTAGTTTGTATTTATAGGGTGCCGGGTGCTGGCTTGAACGTTTTACTAACCGTGATGATCGATTTATTTGAATTTTTGAATGAAAGATTCACTAACTTTATAATATGTGTTAATTTCAACGTGGATTTTTTTGCTGCCCTTGGGTGAATCAAATGAGATGGAGGATGTATTCAACGCTTATGACATACAGCGACACATCAATGTTATTACGCGTGTTAGTGATATTTTGGAAGGCAAAGGAATATGCATAGATAGTATATTGACTAACTTGGGGTATGTATTTAACGAGTTAATCTACTTTCCATGGAGTGTCTAGTCATCTTGGTCAGACGATAGAAATTAACAAGAATGTTGTGCCTGAGCAGAATTATACGAACGTTCGATCCTTAAGATAAGATGAGATCGATAATTTTGCTGTAGGCTGGGATTCCGAATGCTGGGGGATCCTGGATGCATATGATAATGCCAATGCTATGTTCAGAGCTATTCATCGGGTGTTCATTTTGAGATATATTTTCCTATCAGGAAAAGTAGGACGCCTGAAGGTAAACGTATGCCTTGGATTTATTACGCGTTGAAGCGATCATTGATGTTCCTGCGGAATTTGTTTACTATCGCCCGGGCTTCTCAAAGTCCAAAGGTTTTAAATCTATATAAATCCGAAAAATGAAAATCATCAACAACTTGTGCGTAGAGCAAAGTACAGCTATTATAATACTAAACCATTCAAAACAAATCTAGGACAATATGGAACATGTATAAACAGGAAACCGGTAAGACAAAAAGCTGTCAAGGAATAAACTCTATTGAATTAGGGGATGTAGTGATAACTGATGCTGGTACGATTGCTGATACGTTCAATGCAAATTGTCTTTCTATTCCATCATTTAGGGATTCTGACTCTTATGTCTCCTTAGAACACATCTCCTACCAGGCTGAATCATTATTTTGTATCCTACTAATATAATGTGGTCATTATGGTGATAGGAGAAACTTGTAAAAAGCGAGCTGCTGGAATGGATGAGATTCCCGCATGTATCTTAAAACATGTTAGGTGCAGCATTGTAGAGCCTCTTGTTAGAATTGTAAATGTATGTTAATAATCGGATATCTACCCTGATAAACTGAAATTTGCCAAAGTTGTTTCATCAAGATGTATATAGGATAGT
This sequence comes from Sperchopsis tessellata, assembly GCA_033557685.1. Lineage (NCBI taxonomy): Eukaryota > Metazoa > Arthropoda > Insecta > Coleoptera > Hydrophilidae > Sperchopsis > Sperchopsis tessellata. The sequence continues at coordinate 4,814 of JAWQRN010000640.1, read as the reverse complement.
ATACGAAAGTATTTGTGTAGGCATAATATTTTAAATAATTGACAATTTGGGTTTATTCCAGAAAAGTCCACCGACATGGCCATATATGAATTTCTTACTTCTATTCATGGTGGCCTAGATAATGGTGAATTTGTGTCTGGATTATTACTTGATAAAGGCATTTCACACACTCGATTATGACGTGATGCTTATGAAGATTAATATGTAAGGAATTAGAGGTATTGCACAAAAATTGTTATCGTCATACCTCAGAGATAGAACTCATTGCGTGGCTATTGATCGAAACATTAATGGAATTTGACGGATGGTGTATTCTGGTTTCAGACGGCTTGGGCAGGGAGTGCCGCAGGAGTCTATATTGGGGCTGCTTCTATTTTTAATATATGTAAATGATGTATCAGTGTGTATTGGTAGTCAAAGTATATGGTAATTTTTGAACGACACATGTGATATAGAAAATTTTTCAACTTTACATGGATTATTTGAAACAACAACTATGATGATGTCCCAAATGGTTGACTATGTGAGATGAATTGCTTGCATTTAGCAACAAAAGCTCAAGGCTCAAGTTAAATTGAATGGCAAATATCTGCCTGAGATGGTCAACAGTAAATTTTTGGGAGTTTATTTGGGCTTTTTCCCGTTTGAGGTATGGCATCATGTTTTGGGGATCTTCGATCGATTTTGGTCCAATGCTTCGCTCGTTCGAGTATTGCTCTTTCTGAACAGTGGATAATCTTGTAGGGTGTATTTTAAAACGTTAAAACTGATGAGATTGCCTTGAATTTATATACACTAACTGTGTGTTTATGTGCATGGAAATAGATGTCAATTTATAACAAACGGTGATGTGTCTACTGCAATGATAAAAAGACGGATGTGTGACTTGAAAGTGCCATTACATTCCACCTTGTTATATGAACAAGGTCCACTCTATAGAGCCATCAAATCATTTAATGTGCTCCCATCCGATACAAAATATCTAAAATCGAGAGAGACAATTTTTAATTGATATAGCATGTACTACAATACTAATTGTATTATTTATTGGTTTTTAACATTTTCGTTCGCTTATGATGGATTGTTTGTTTTTTATTTTATATTCATATGTTATATGACGTTATTTGAAATCTCTTTTTCGAGATCCATGGCAATAGTGATTTATTGTTAATATTATAATAATCTTCTTATTTATATTTCCAACAAGGGAAACTCGTCATATTTAGATGGTCCGTAGTTTTATTAGCTCATGGTGTAAAATATTTTATAGTTGCTCAAACTCGAAATTGTTATTCGGGCTAGCTGTGATTCGCATCTATATTTAAAAATAAATTAAGCAGCTGTGATTATTTGAGTAATCTATTAGAATCGTTTCTTCTTTGCTCCAACAGAAATACAATTTGTTTAAGATATTAGATGTCGAATTATCGATTCATTTTCTTCCAAACAATTGTAAGGTATCAGTGAAAACGTTATACCTAATAAACAGAAATAAATTTGGAGAAATTTGTTAATAAAGTACCTCAGCTAAAACTATATACTTATATACTTATTATATTTTTTTTAAATTTGCTCCATGAACACAGGTAAATTTAATTTGTAAATTTTGCTCTAAGCTGTTTTTCATCATAAATGATATTTAGGATCAAGTCTAGTAGATACGCTTCGCTCCGTTGATACATCCATATAATACCAAAAGCGATCCCAGTAGTTAACTATATACTTCACGGCTTGTTGGCAATTTACTCCTATAAATTTTCTACGGTTAAATACACTGAAGAGAAACCTTAATTAAAATTTAAAAATTGCTGCATAAACCACAGAATATAACCAATAAACTGTTAACTTTATTACTTATTCGCAACTATTCAAAGCACAACGCGTTCAATTATTTGCAAAGCTAAAATCCAAACATCAAATTATAATGTAGGAATACTTACCTGAAGTTTATACACTTATCAAAATTGTATCACTTAGATACAAATTTCTGGCTGATTTAGTAAAAGTTTCAATTGAAAACAAAAATTCTAACAATTTTCAGTTTATTTAATATACATTTATCTACATAATTTTATTTATTTTCACATTTATTTCACTATTAAGTCTCATATTTATATACGGTAAACTAACAGTTTATAATAAGAAATCATTAATATTCCTACTGATTTTGAATCGATGAAAAGAAATAAACTATTTAATTCTTTTAAATTTTACAAATTCTCAACTACATAGACTTAATTGGTTATACAGTAAAAATATTTGGTTATTTGAATAGGTTCTTCTCTTGAGAGGAGGTTACTGTGATTGCAAATGCATGACTTCTGGCGTATCTAAGGATTCCATTATCAGATTTATACTATAAGAGTTCGCATGTTTTATCTATTTCAGAATATTGTCGTTATCATATGAATGCGGATAATAATCAGTTGTACTTTTGATTTCTTTCAGATCAGTTAAACTTGCTATTCCAAATATAAATGGGGACCTTCGATATTTATTGTATTTTTGTAAGAGTCTATCAATCAGTATATTGAAGTCATAATTCATGGTTTTTGGTAAATGATGGCAGGGTGCCAGTTGTGGAAGGAGTTATTTAATGAGGATTTCAAATTTAAAAAAATTTTGTCTCTAGTCGTGCAAAGAGTTTATTCAACAAAATATCACAGTAGCAATTAACTTTACATCAGCAGTCATATCCACATTTCAAAAGTATTGATCTATACAGTTCATGATATTATTTATTCACTACAATTTTCTTAAATGTTTTTTTTTTCTACGAACAGACAGGATTTTTAATAAAAATAATACCAACTTGTAAATATAAGAAACCCAGTACGAGGTTTTCGTTTAAATAATTGGAAACGATGTTTATGTATAGTAAGTGTGTCGATATCTAAGATTTATGTTAGGAATGCAGGAAGTTTAATTTTTTGATGAAATTTAAAGTGGTTTGGATCCGAGTAACATACCAAAGTACAAACAATTCGCGCGATACAATCTCCGGCCAGACATGCTCAGCCACCCAACCGCAACAAACATTAGTTTAGTGGACTTTTTCATAGTTATTTACAACTTTAAATCTGTATACAACATCAGCTTTATTTTCCGGTTATCTAATGGAATAAGGGCTTTTCAGTGTTGAATTAGCCCTTTGACCGAGTAGAATGTAGTATAATGTTTTTAAGACGTCGCACCGACAAGAACTACATTTCTTATAATTCAAAGATAATTTTTTTTATCATTTAACAAAGTTTTTTAATATATATAATATCGCGACCGATTTCTACCACACCAGGTCATTCTCAAGCTAATATGCATTACAGTAATCAGCGACATGCAAGACAATTAATTGCTTGAGAATGACCTAGTGTGGTCGATTCCGGTCGCGATATTATATATATTAAAGAACTTTGTGGAATGACAATATTTTTTATTTCTTTTTTTGAATTATGAAGATTATCCACAAAATAATTTTTCTGATATATTTAATATAGTTTTCTAATTCATTCCTAATGAAAATTTCAATGTAAATTACAACGTACAAAGAAAATTTTGTAACACATGAGCTGATATTGCAGTGTTTTGCATATCATATAAATTACTGTGTTATTAGTTTGTGTGTAGGTACATACCTACCAGCTCGCTAAATTTCTCACTCCCAAGCCCAACCCAGTTTATTAGATCATGTATATCATACATCAAGAACTCTCCCCATTTCATCGAGAAGTATTCAGATATGGTTCTTAACACGTACAGTTTACTTATTTGATTTGATTTGAAACTATTTATTGTTAATAATTTAAGTATACACAATTCATGAGTTCCCTACTGTACCTACTATGATAGCTAGCTAAGTAATTCATCTAATCTAATATATTTCCTAAGATGATACAATGATCAATCTATTTTTACAATGTAAAAAATATGTACAAAACAACCTAAACAATCTACTGATATTTTAATTAACCAAGATCTTCACAGGAGTTGCTTGGAGGTTGGGCACATCCTTCTCGGTAGTCCTACATAAATCTCCTCTGTGGCAGTCGACGTCGAATTCGAAAAAGCGCTTTCTCTCTAGTGTAGGCTGCTACCCCTCTGGTGAATGGCTCCTCTCTCAGTTTCAGGTGGTAGAAACTTGCATGTCCTTGGTTGAAGTCCGCGGTGGTCCCTATTCCAGCTCTTCGTCTGACGTCCTCGTTGTTCGCAAACCTGGGGCGTTCGTGAACATCCTCAGGAACTTGGATTAGGTCGTCTCGATCCTCTTCATCTCGGTGTCACTAATGCAGCTCCATAATTGGCTTCCATAGGTCAGGGTTGGTCTTGTAGATCCTCATCTTATTCTTCAGGCTCATCCTCGATCTTCTGTTGATGACTGGATATAGGATCCTCGTGGATATCGCTGCCTTGGTCCTGATCTTCTCCACCTGTTCCTTGAAGTTAAGTCTGCTGTCAAGTGTCAGTCCTAGATACTTGACGACGGTCCTTTCTTCAAGTTGTTTATCCATGAAAATCTGTGGCTGGTAGTTCTCAATGCGCCGTCTCTTTGAAAATATGATGTGTTTAGTTTTGTCGGCGTTGATCTTTAATTTCCACAGAACTCTTCTACAAGGTCCAGGTGTCTCTGAAGTCTTCTGGAGATGAGCCATTTCCGTAGAGACGAGCAATAGATTGCCGTGTCATCTGCAAAGAGACTAAGTTCTGTATCAGGAGTTCTTGGAAAATCATTTATGTAAAGTTAAAAAAGGTAGGGCCCAAGGATAGAACCCTGGGGCACACCTGCTACAATAAGTCTCTTGCTAGAGAGCTCTCCGTTC
>JAWQRN010000639.1:0-27577 GCA_033557685.1 Sperchopsis tessellata | reverse complement strand
TTCATTTCTGTATTCAATATATCGACTTGGCCGGTTTGCTTGATATTTGATTAAAATCAAATATTAAAATTTCATATCTAGAAATGTTTCTTCCAGAGGAAGTACAAGTTTTGGATCAACAATTTTCTGGTGAGAAGCTTCAGCACATAATTTTGTCAACAAGATGGAGCGCCTCCACATAATGTTCAGGACGTTGGGGAGCATTTAAATTTTTAATATGACGTTTGGATTGGTAATGGCGGACCCGTTCTATGGCCACCAAACAGTCCCGATATAACACCTTTGGATGAATTTTTGTGGGGATTTTTATAGGACAAAGTTAATAATAATTTTAATCAGAGTGTTGAAACTATTAAAAATAAGATTAGGGGAGAAATTAATGACTGAAACTGCAACAACAATAACTGTTTCAAACTGCGTACAAAATTTAAGAAGATGATATGAACTTTGTATGTTAAATAATGGTGGCCATTTTGAAGAATTTTTATAGTTTATAAACCCTCATGCAGTCACAAAATGTAGTACTAGGTATTTTTCTTTTAAGACTGTTACTATATCTCAAATTTCCGTAAGTATTCAAAATTGTGTTTTCATTTGGAGGTGGGTGATTTGGTTATATTGCTTTATACTCTCTTCTTACAGTTTTTTTATTTTTATTGTTTTTAAATAAAGGGAGTAAAGTATTTCAAACTTTTCGTCATCCATTTTGATGAAATAATACTAACAAATGTCAAACAACAACAATGGTAATAAATAAACTATGTTGTCATAGATCATCAGCCAAAGCATATTTAAAGAATTTTCAAGGTCCAATATGTCAAAAACTATTATAGCTAGACCAATCAACCCTTATATATTTGAAATCAGAAAAAATGGATCTAAAAGAAAACGAAAAAATATACAGGTGTCCCTTTAAAAAAATCACCTCCATTTGGAGGTGATTATTATTGAATATAGGAGCAGAGAAACGAGTCAGGGGGGTACTCTAAGAGATGTAAAGTTTAAAACCATCGTCCTTGTTAATATTGTTGGGACAATACATTTCCTGGGAAAATAAGAAGACTCTAGGGCCAAGACTTTAGTATCTTGGAACATAATAGTATAATTTGTTTAATGACAATGTTTAGCCAAGACTGATTGGTATGACCAAGGCGATGTGTTTGTGCTTCTTTAAACGAGTAGCAATCCTACACTTACTTTCTCCGATATAAACCTTACCACAGGAACAAGGGACCTGATAAACCCCTTCGCTTTGCAACGGGATGACATCTGTTGAAGAAGGGAGAGATTGCGAAATCTTTTAGATTTTGGGGAGAATACTGTTTTTATGACAAATTTTCTTAGTATACGGGCAATTTTGTCTTTCTAATCATTGACGAATGGTCGATAAGCTACTGTTTTCCCATCAGGAGTGTTTTTGACAGCGATAGGTGTATTCACGAAAAGTCTATTTGCTCTTTTGATATCTGACAAATTATATCCATTGGATAAAAGTGCATTTGTGACTGTACGCAACTGCTATGAAAGTAGGGTTCTGTCACACCGCTTGAACGGTCGCTGTATTACAGAATTAATCACAGCCATTTTCTGAAAGGGGTGGTGTGTGACAATGCATTGACATGGGTGAGTTTGCAATAAATATAATGAAGAAGTGAACCATCTGATCTATGTTTCAACAATACGTCTAAGAAAGGAATGGAATTTATTAGTAGTTTATGTGATTGAAGAAGGTATTTAATGCCTCTCGTCCCAACGACCATATAACAAATGTGTGATCCACATAACGGAACCAACATGTTACCGCAGAAAACTTTCTCTCCAATTGTACTTATATTCGGCGTTATACCTCGCGGTGGTGTCATCGGTTATATTCCCTGGGATTTTCAAATTACACATCATAAAAACTGACCTATTGTTAAGAACACAAACCAATTTTGCACCCTATTCGAAAATATCTATATTTGGTCAGATCGCAACGAGAAGGATTATTGCCCGCTTAGCTTCTCTCGCTTTAAAATTAGTGTAATATAAATCACGTAATAATAATTGTTTCGTTAAGTGCATTCTTTCCTATTCCTATGTATTATCCCGCCCCGAACCCTGAAAGCCTTTCACTACAAGAATAATAACTAGAGCAGCTCCCAGAGGAAACAACAAATAATTATAAATTGTTACTGAAGGAACTATTCACCTGCCACCGCTACACAGCATTTGGCTGGAAGATAATGTTAATTAGTCAAATGCCCACATAAAAATATTGGCAACAACAGGGGATAATGGGGATTCCATAGCAGCTTCAGATGTTTGTTCGTAGAAATGGTCCCTAAATCGGAAATAAATAACTTCAGATAAAGCTCTGCCAGCACCGCAATATCTTGAGATGAAGTCTCCCCTCTCAGTAGACATCTGATGACCTTTTTTGAACATCTATATATGGTATCCTACAGAATATCTAAAATCTTGGAATCATACATCTGATGATCCATGAAAGCCTTTTACTCATCTTTATTCAAATTAAAATGGTGCAGTTTTAATCTATCCAAAACACAAGCAGTTTCAACAGGCCATATTCCAGTAATGGAATGTTGAAGCTGCATATAATTAGCATTCCTTCTTACATCACATTTCGCTCTACCGAATCTAGGTCACAAATAGATTCAGCTCACTTCAAGACAACCTCCTTAAGATGCATTCACTTGTCATGCTTACTAATTGTCGCCTCTATTTTCTCAAACATATCGTTTCTATGTTTCTATTCTGCCTTAACATCTAGTAGATAGAATATCTCTTCAAATTATTTAATTACTGTTTTACACAAATCATAAAAACAAATTTACGAATGTTCTAACATGTAGACTCTAGATGTATCATGATTCGGCAAATAATTGTACTTCTTTATGAATATAGGCAACTAACATTACAAATAGTGTTAAAAACATATTCAGCTCCAAGTTTTAACATGTTTGTAACTATACACAGCAGCAGAAATTAAAATAAGCGATAACAAAAATGAAGCTATTTGGAGCTATATTGAGAGTCAGTGAAGGGTGAAACAAAACTTAATTCCGGGAGTGGTTCGATAGTCACGAATTCCGGCGCGGTGGCTAATATTTTCTCCCTCTTTTTTCGGCCATCATGTCCAACATTCATTCTCTTAATTCACCATAATAATTTATTCCTAACTCCTGTAAACTATAACTGAGGTTCGGGGAACGGTTAAGTACCTGAAGAGCAGTGCTTTTTGCTGTTATTAAGCACTGCACAACTGTTCTTTCACCCATCTTTTAACTTGATTAATTCTTCATTTTCATTAGGCTATATTTCTGATGTTAAAATTTCAAAAATTGTTTCTATACATAGGAGAGATACATATCATGGTGAGAATACTTCTGAGAGTTGCTTTTGACTGAAGGGGATTAAGAGGAAAATTGATATAATGAAGATATCAACCAAAGTGTAGATGGAAATAGGGAAGTGGAATTAGAAGCTGATATAACGATGGATGAGTAGAACCCAGCAACAAAGAAAATTAAATTGGGTAAAGCACTGGGACATGACGAAATTACACGGGAAATGGTTCAGTTTGTGGAGGGAGACAGGAAGGAGAAAGATTTTGGTATAATTCAACAATATAATTAGGGAAAGAGGACTGGCAAGTGGGCTGGTTTATACTCTTGTTTAAGAAAGTAGACAACCAGCTTGTGAAAATTACAGGGGTATTTTATTGCTAAGTATTCCAGTGAAGGTTATAACATATGCTTGCGAGTCATAGACTCTAATAAACAGATCATAAGAGTCAACTCTAAAGTATGGGAATGAGGTATTTAAGGAAGGGACAGAGTGAGAAACGAGGCATACATAACACTACTGAAAACAAGACCTGTTATAGAGACCATCCAACAGGTGAAACTGCGATGGTACAGACACACCAAAAGGAGAAAAAATGACATGAAAGCAAAGAACACTAGGAAGAAGACTAAGAGGAAGGCGCAGAGACGAATGGGAGTAGGAAGTTCAGCAGGCTGTGGAGGGGAGAGTATGTGAGAGGGTGCAGGCTGGAGAGATGACCAGGTACAGGCAGCATTGGAGGACTTTGTGGAGGAGACGTACTGGAGAGCAGGGGGAGGACCAAGTATAATATGCACGTCTCACACCGAAAGGTAGACGAGGTTACGGATAAGTTAAAGTACCACAGAGAATCTAAAAGATGTATGAAGTCACATTTGGAAGACCATCTCTACACTCGCCTTGTCAGCATAGCTTTTGGTAGAATATGTCCGTGACTCAGCCTTGTACAATTTATGAAAAACTGCAAACAAATTTAATGCGCAGAGACTGATGGCAATTTTATTTTGCAATCTGAGCAGGGCATTTATTATGGTTAATCATGCCTTACTTATAGATAAGCTCAATAGGTTATAGCGGTTTGCATCCTCCTTGAGAAGCAGATTTCAGTATTTATCACTAGGCAATCTCAGGTCTGTTTTTACAGATATTACTATGGGGATACCGCAGGGATCTAATCTTGGTCCCTAATTATTCAATATATTTCTGAATGGTTTTACAAAAAGCACGATTAATAATGATTGCAGATGACACGAGGGTTAAATTTTCTAGCGGAACAGTGGAGGAATAGAAAAGTTAAATATATTTGAGAAAAGCTTTTCGAGTTTTAATTGAGATTAGATTTAAAACTGAAGGTGAATTTCCACAGTTAATTGATAGCTCAGACCATCAATAATGTCTTGTTTGGCCTTAAACTAGATATATGCTCTACAAACTCTGAGAGATATTATTGGTCTGGATACTTTGAGGATGGTTTACTTTTCATATTTTGAAAGCTTGCTTCGACATGGCGTTCAGTTTTGTGGAGGCCTCCCTAGGTCTGAAGTAATGTTAGAACTCAGAAATGGTCAATGCGTGTAATGTTTCTTTTAGGTAGATTTGAGTCATGCAGAAATGAATTTTGATTGCAGCAAAAATTGATACTTCCTGCCATTTACATTTGCTCAATGCTTGTAAATTTTTCCGAAATCAGAGTTCGTTTGATAGGGGCTCACAAATTCATGATCACAACAAAATATATAAACATAATCTAATATTAGATGCTCTTAATTGTGCCAAGTACATCAATAGTACCTTTTAACAAGCAATAGTTTTATTAAATAAGTTCAGGCCATTATTTGTGAGTAATCTTTCAAGAAAGTTATTAAAAAACTTTAAATATCAAACTTTTTCTCTTGCAGAATCCATACAAATTCTAGAAAATGCATAACTTTTCATATCATTCTGGTGGATAGGTATGGAGAACCTCATTGACAATCTAATTGTTTGTGATATTTTGATGTAGTCAGTTAATCGCGCTTTAATGTGTTGGTAATTATATTTTTATTGTGCAAATTGTATAATTTATGTGTATTTCTAATACAATGTATCTTAATTTTGTAAACTTATGTATTATTCACATCCTCTGCACACCGCATCTATATAAATCTATTTTGTTATTCTCTTATCATTCATTATCTCCCCTAAAGGCCAAAAGCAGTGCATCACACTCTTTTCGATGCAATCTAACACAAAATCTCTAATTGTATATTCATTTATCACCCATGAAGTCCTAACCGTATAAAATCGTCTCTTATTACATCTTCTTTAGGTGCCATCTCCTTTAAGAAAGTCGGCTATCATCACGGATATCCTTATTTTTAATGCTGCAGCGAATAGTTCTGATTCATCTTCTTCCTACACTTCTTCTACCTTGTAATATGGTTTGTAACATAATATACTTTTCTCCTCTCATCACATGTCCTAGATACTGCAGCTTCTTATTTTAATTGTGTTAAATATTTCCTTCTCCTTTCCCATTCTTCTAAGGACTTCACCGTTCGTCACCCTATCCACCCAGATTATTTTTAACATCCTTCTGTATGTCCACATCTCGAATGCCTCCATTCGATCACTTATATATTTAATTAATAACCAGGCCTCCATTCCATTAAGTATTACCGAGAAGACATAACATCTCATCATTCTGACCTTAAGGTGTAAACTGAGGTTCATACTGCATAATACATTGCTCATTTTATTAACTGCAGTCCTGCCTAGTCCTGTTCTTGACCTGATTTCCTTCGAGTAATCGTTGTTGTTATTGACGATTGTTCCCAGATACTCATATTTATTGACTTTCTCCACCGACTCTTCTTTGATCAGTAACACTTCCCCTTGCTGCTGTGATTTAGCAATTGTCATGAATATGATTTTCTTTACGTTCAGTGTTAGTCCACTTTCCTCGCTGTTTTCCACCACTTGATCAACTAGTCTCCATAAGCCCTCTAGTGATTCTGCAATAAGAATGGTGTCATCTGCATATCTTATATTATTAATAGGTCATCCAATAACTTTTATGCCTATCGTTGTCTCTGCCAGAGGTCTTCAAATTATTTCTTCGGAGTATAGGTTGAACGAAAAAGGTAGAAGTACTGTTACCCCATTAATTATTGGCCGACCACGTATTGTACATGGGTGGAAATATCGTTCCTGGTGCACTGAAAATATTTTTTTTATGTGTTGCTTATGGAGCTAGGTAATATATATTCTAAATCCAGTCACTTTTTAACCCAAATTCTTAAAACATTATTAAAAATTTAAGGGTTAATGTTCACGGTTTGATAAGCGCCTCTAGCGGTAGCATCACTGAAGTTCGACCCTTCGTCTGTACTTACAAAGACGGAGCGCCGAAACCAAAGGTCACAGCAAGCAACGGTCACCAGGTAAACATTCTCTACTCATCACCTTTTTAATTTACACCTTCCTTCATAAGCACATTTCATACATTAGTTTAAGTTTGCTTTCTCTATTTACATTCTTTTATAAAATATACTTGGTACATAAATATGCTTCATTTATTATCTCCAAGCATCTACTGATTTTTATTATATCTTGTGTACTATTGTTTTATACTTAGTTATTTAAGAATTGAGTTTCTTTTATATTGGACTCTAATCTATTTGTAGTTACTGTTACAACTAATAATTTCCATGGCATTAATTTAATATACATTCTTTTTGCAACCTTACTTATTTTCTTTTCTTTTAAATTGTTTCCTTTTATCATTATTGTTTTGTACCCCCTTGTGTGCTCCTACAGCTTCCTCCCTCCCCCAAAAATGGTGGCTGTAAGTTGTTCCAGCATATCAGTACATATCCTTGTCTTACTCCCAGTAGTATGTTAATATCCTCTGAAAGCTCATTTCCTACTTTTACGTTAGCGGGCTGATTAAAGTACAAATGTGTTATTAATCTGATATCTTTCATATCTACATTCTTATTTTTAAGTTGTTGGATGAGATGGTTATGGTGAACTTTATCAAATGCTTTATTGTAGTCCAGGAAGCAGGCATACATTGTTTGACTTGCATCCATAGATCTTCGAGTTAACACGTTAAAGGCAAACAAGGCCAATCTTGTTCCCATTGCACTTCTGAAACCAAATTGGAATTCACTAAAATCTTGTTCTAGTTTCTTAAAAATTCTCTGATGAATGATCTTTAAGAGTATCTTGGGAGTGTGATTCATTAGATTAACTGTACGATGGTCTCTGCATTCCTATGGGTTAATTTTCTAAGGTTGAATTCCACTAATACATCTATTTGTTCTTCGGTAATTAATTTGCTACTGCTTTATTGCATTTTGCTGATTTTACTGCATGCATTACTGCTTCCTTTGTTATAATTGGACCCTTATCTCTGTTTGTCTTCACCTATTGCTTCTTGTTGTTCTCATTATCAAATAATTCCTGGATATATTCTAACCAACTTTCTAGTTTCACTTTGGTTTTTGGGATTATTTTGCCGTTTTTGTCCAACAAGATATTGCTTCTATTTGATGTTCTTATGCCCGTTAGTTCTTTAATTTTCTTAAAACGAGTTTTAAATTTCATTATTATTGGGTTGTGATCTGTGTCTGAACTAGGATATAGTTTGGCCGATTTGATGGAATTCTGGTATCTCTTGTTAATCAAAACATAATCTATTTGGTTTCTAATAATGTTGTTATCTTTGTCTATCGGCGATTTTCACGTATAGAGTCTTCGTTCATGTAGCTTAAAGTAAGTGTTATCCACCACCATGTCTTGCTCTTGGCAGTACTGTACCAATCATAGACTTAATGAATAGAAAAATGTAATTATTCACTTAATTTTTATTCCAAAATTTTTAAAATAATGCTTGTAAGTTAACGCCGCTTAACATCCTGGAAATGTGTAGAGGTAATCTGAAAGACCTATAATAATTATTAATCTAGGTGTATGTCTCATAAAGACAAAGACATTATGGATATGGTTTCCCTAAGCTTTTCCAATATTCATACTAACAAAATTGATATAATTTATTCTCCAAAATAAAACAATTACATGTGTAAAAAAATTTATTTAAAAAAACATAGCCAATTATGTGACTGAGATTATAACATGCCATCATAAAGCCTGTTGGAATAGAGACTTAGCTAAAGTGGGAAGTAAAAACACTAACTACAATTCTTAACATAAGTTAAACATTATATTTACATAAAAAATATGACATTTTAAGAAACCTTTAAATAGATACATGTACAACGTATAATTACATTAAGGTACTGGTATTGGCTTAGTACTTTCGGTTGCCCAAGACGCAGCTTTAAAATCCACAGACACACATCCACAACGATTTAATTTAAACACTCCTAGTTAATTTACAGTTTATCACACTCTCGTTCGATTTGATTCACCTGCCAAATAATCCAGAAACTGAAAAAAAAAAAAATTAAAACAATTTCCTAAGAATAAACTTCCTTCTATTATTCTATTTCTATAGAATCACCCCTATTTTAAGGCTACCAAATTATCTTTAGTAACAAACCAAATTTTAGCCAATGATCCATTTTATGGTCTTATTCGAAAATATATTTGTATCGTTTACAGTTATAAAACACTGATAAACGTTTGCATAGATAATGTTCGCTCCCAGCACAGATAATGTTTACAACACAAACACATCACAACCGAGAATTCAGGGTTAGTTTTAATGCTGTAGGTACGAAATTTGGAAACAAACTGTGTCCTATAAATTTTATATAAATTAATTCAGTACGTAGACTTTCACGCCCAGGGGGCATTATCAAGACATGTAGCTCATAAGAGTGTTAATTATAGATTGCCATGTAGCTGTGCAAAATGCTAGATGCAGATGCCTTTTTTTATTCTATGACTAGTACTTCTGAGTGCTACATATCATTCTATAGCAAAGCACTTTTTAGAGTTGGTCGGCACCTGCATCTAGCACTTTTCAGAGCTACATGGCAAACTATAATTAGCAATTTTAAGAGCTGCAAAAAGAAAAGCCAACCCTGAAGATATTTATATATATTGTTAAATTTCGTGTAGAGATGTCCATCTCCCATCGGATGCGTCCACAGGTTGCAGATAGTTGAATGCCCCAACCTGTATGATCTGTCATGCCGGAGGGTAGGTGGGAAATAACATACCACTCGCGGACCAAAATAGACTAGACCCTCAGCAAGGATAGCAACCTACTGAGAGTGACTATTAAAATTCCCCCTAGAAATAAACAAGGGCCTCAGATTGGGACAGATTCTCCGGTAATGAAAACTGCCCGAAATAAAGATACACAAGTTAAGAAATGAAAGGGTAAAATCAGACTAGCTACGTGGAATGTTAGCTCATGGACCACAAAGAGAAATCATAACATAGAAATTTGCCTACCCAGTGAAACCAAAAGAAAAGGTAAAGGAACAACATAGAGGGGAAGCTACCTATTCACACACAATGGTGTAGAAAAACACGCAAGAGCGCACGCAGGTGTGGGAATACTTATACACAATAAATATATAAACAGCATAAATGACATCCAATACGTTGACGAAAAAAAAAATGAGAGTAGTTATGAAATTCGATGAAACAACAACCAACTTTGTAGCTGTCTATGCACCTGACACTGAAAGAGTGAAAACAGAGAGAGAACGCTTCTATGAAAACCTCCAAACAGAGAGAACACCAAACAATCAGAGAATAATCATCATGGCAGACCTTAATGGATGTATAGGGAATGCTGAAATACCTGGAATAAAACAAAGATTCAACAAGGATGCAATAAATAAAAGCGGACTGGATCTTATAGAATTCTGTGCATTGAATGAATTGTGAATTAATAATACCTTCTTTGATCATCCTATACAACAAAATATCACCTAGATCAATAGCAGAGGACAACATTCTATGATAGACGATGTGCTAAATAACAGAGAAATACATCTCAAAAAAATAATTGATGATCGAACACCAACACCATCTAATATAGGCTCAGATCACAAACTAGTGCTATGCAAAATTAATCATAAGATTAATATAAGAAAACCATTTTCTCACTTTGTTGAAAAAATCAATATATAAAAAATAACAGATCCAAGTATAAAGAGACTATATAGTGATACAGATACTAGAATCACAAGAAATAGAGAACTTAAACATAGAAATGTGGGAGAACATAAAACGAGCCATACTCGAGGCAGAGAACGAAGCACTGGGAAAAAGAAAGGTGAATAAAAATAAAATACTAACAAAACCGTTATGGTTTGATGATGAAGTAAAGATCAGAGATACAGAGTGATAAGAAACGAAGTATATGAGAGGATAGCAAAGATAAGTACACCAAAAATCTAGAACACGACTTGTACGGTACGTAGAAAATAATTTGGACAGCATTGTCACAAGAAACAAATCAATGAGAATAAAGAATTAATAACGTAACAGAAGAACAATGGATACATCACTTAGAAACACTACACGAAACAGAGGAAAACCCGGACATAGAAGAAGAAACAGAAATAGTAGTCGGTGGAAATAACCCAAGAAGAAATGGAAGAAGCCATTAAAAGGTTGAAAAATCGAAAATCTCTGGGACCAAACAAAATTTATAACGAACTTATAAAATACGGTGAAGACACATTAAGTATAGGATTATGTATACTGTTCAACAAAGTTAAGAAGGAAGGACAAGTGCCAAGAGAGTGGAAAAACAACTATACCATATTTATCTTTAAGAAAGGCGATAATAATAGGGGAGTTTCATTACTCAATGCACCGCTAAAACTAAAACACCAATTTTGAAAAACCATTTAGAACAACAAATCCCTATACAAGAAGAATAACCCCAGTTTAGGAAAAATAGAAGCACAATAGATGGTATATTTATGATTTGACAGTTGAGTGAAAAATCTATAGAATACGGCAACCCAATATATCTGTGTTTTGAAGATCTTTCTAAGGCATTCGATAAAGCCAGGAAAGGAGATATACTAAAAATACTAAGAGATAAGAACATTTACCCGCAAATAGTGAATGTAATCAATGATATAAATACTAAAAAAACACAACCAGAATAATAACGGACAAAATTACAAAACCTATCAACATCAAAGCTGGCATCAGACAGGGGGATTCGGCTGGTATGAACACATACAAAGAATGAACGAAGACAGATTAGCTCGAATATGCAAAAACGAAAGACTAACCGGAAAAAGACAACAAGGAAGGCCGCTCAACAGATTATATGAAATTTAGATATCTTCGTCCACAGAGGCTTAAAAGGCAACAGGATGACATCCTAATCTATAAAGGAAGAAGAAGAAGTTAAATTCTACTGAGTTTATGACCAGAGGGATACATTTTGAGACCCATAGAAGCGGAATATTAAAATTTTGTGAGAGTTGTCGTAAAAATGCAATTTATATTGCACAGTAGTGTATTATTTTAAGTATATACCCAGGTATCTACCTACACGGAGGGTGTTAAATGATGTAATTATTGTATGAAAGTTGAATATCGTCGTCCACAGAATGGATCAAGAAAAACAAGAAGGGCTGGTATGAACACATACAAAGAATGAACGAAGACAGATTAGCTCGAATATGCAAAAACGAAAGACTAACCGGAAAAAGACAACAAGGAAGGCCGCTCAACAGATTATATGAAATTTAGATATCTTCGTCCACAGAGGCTTAAAAGGCAACAGGATGACATCCTAATCTATAAAGGAAGAAGAAGAAGTTAAATTCTACTGAGTTTATGACCAGAGGGATACATTTTGAGACCCATAGAAGCGGAATATTCAAATTTTGTGAGAGTTGTCGTAAAAATACAACTTATAGTGCACAGTAGTCTATTATTTTAAGCATATTCCCAGGTATCTACCTACATGGATGGTGTTAAATGATGTAATTATCTAAGACAGCGAAAACCTTTACTAGTTAATTAAAAATGTGAATGTGATTTAAACCATGCATATTTTTTTCGGGATTCCCCTGGCAATAGCTTCAAAGAGCCCAGTCTAAGAAACGCTGGTATATACATGTTAACAGATATTCAGAAAAATGTATGGCTATACAAATTAGACAAAAATACCACATTCTACAGTAAGATGTTCCATTAATTCAATACTTGTCTATATTTTTATGTCCTTAAAAAATAATGCTTGATTTTATTATCTCTATATTATTGAATACATGTTGTAAAGGTTTTTAAAACTTCTTTAAATCTGTGAAGAGGGTCAGCAAGATTAGAGCCTGAAATATTAGTAATTTTCATGAACGCAGAGAAAATTAAAGAATAATGCTAACTTATTCATTGCTTCACTTATCAATACTTAAAACTTTTCTTGTTATAAAAAATATAAAAATATATGTACAGGTTTTATTACTTCACCTTTAATTTTAAATTGTACATGACGAATTTACAAGGTTGACATTATGGAAAAACTGATGTATCAGGGGTATTCGTCACTGCTTTTTCCAAAAACCTGTTGAAGACAAAATCATATTAACAGTCAAATAATTAAGATCAATAATGTCAGGAAAAGCTGAAAGCAACCCATTATCAAACAAGCAAAATAAAATAAAAAATTTAATAGTATAGTTTAATAATTCTACATTTACATACATTACACCAGAGACATTCTTGCATAAGTTTCAAATATTGAACTGATGTCAAAAATTTTTATTCTAAGTCACATGACACGTTACACAGCTTGTGTCCATGTATGTAATAACTAAATTATTAAAAACTTCCAATTGATGAGCAGAAGTTTCAATTTTAAACTTTGGAGGATATTATAACAATTGCCCTCAATAAGCTACAGTCACTCTAATATATTAGTGGTACCGGAAAGTTTTTTCGTTTTTTTTATATTAAATAAAAAACCAATTAAGAGGAAAAATTTGTACTTTATCGAATAATATAGTTTATATCATTATCTATCACACTCTGCCATGTAGAGAGGAAGAGAAAATATCCCCGTTTTATAAAAATCCTGGTTCATTTTAGAAAAAAATTGGTCAAGGGTCATTTTAAAACGTTTCACATATCTATGTGTCTTATTTCTCAAAAAATGTTCCAGTGACCGAAATAAGTGGGAGATAGAGGGTGCAATGTCTGGTGAGTAGGGAGGGTGTGGCAGAACCTCCCAACCAAGCTCAGAAATTGTTTCACGAACCTTCTTAGCTGCATGCGGTTGTGGGTTGTCGTGTTGAAGAATAACGCCACCTCTATTTACAGTTTCTGGCCATTTTCTGATTAAATTCTGATTCAAGCGATCTAGTTGTTCACAATAGATATCAGATTTTACAGTTTTCCCCGGATTTTACATCTCATAATTAATGATTCCTTTATAATCCCACCAAATACAGAGCCATATCTTTCCTTAACTTGGTTTAGGAGCAAGTTTAACTTTCTGATTTGGTCATAACCATTGTTTATTACGTTTTCTGTTGACATAAAGAATTTTTCGTCACCTGTGACAATACGTTTTAAAAAAGATTCTACGGACACCCTTATCTTAAATGATGTACACGTGTTTATCCGAACAATTTTGTTTACTTCAGTAAGATCATGTGGTACCCAAACAACTTCTCTCCAGACCTTTCCAATTTTTTTCATATGTTCTTGTACTGCTGACTAGGGGCACTGAAGTCTAGTAGACAATTCTTGAATTGTTAATTTTGGATTTGTTTTGGTTTCCTCCAGTAACACTGTATCATCTAATTTTATAGGCCTTCCAGATCGGGGTTCATCATCTAGATACAAATTTCCTGGCTTAAATCTTTTAAACCATTTTTGAGATGAACGCATACTGAGTTTATCCCGTTTTTTTTTATGAAATTTATACAACATTAAATAGTGTAAGAAATGTTTCAATGGAAACTCTTCTGCCATTTGAAATGAAAAGATTCAACAAAAAACAATAACAATAATTATATACTCAAGGTTACACAGTTAAACCACAATGCAAAATACATCAGTATAACTCAACAAACAAGTTTGTTGGTGTACCTCACCAATGGCAAAAACAAAAAACTTTTCGGTACCCCAAATATATAATTTGCCCAACTTGGATGTTGATACTGAGTGGAATTTGTTCTCATACGTTTTCAGACATGTTAAATACATGTCCCCTTAAGAATCAGTACGTTTATCTTTCAGAAGAAATTAAATAACTTCTGCAGAGGTTGGATGTGTTGTATGTGAAGAAGCACGTTAACAATGTATTTGTAAAAAAAAGTTTTGACAATTTATAGCAAAAATTTAATGGTATTATTCAAAATACTGATAATACAGGATGGGCCAGAATAAAGACCGATTTTGAAAAGCGCGGGAATCGTGCTGTGTTGTTAGGAAATAGCAGGGATGCTGTCGGTTATGTTCCACGCACTTTAGCATTCAGTAGCAATGGAGCGGTGGACCCCTCAACATCGTGCTTATGCTGTCAAAACATGCTTTCCGCAACCATTTTAACATTCATAGCAATTGACCAGTGCCTTTCGATGGTGCGATAAAAAAGTGGGTTGAGAACTCTGAGACTTCAGCAACGACAAAAAGAAAGAAGCCTGGGAGACCAAAAACAGTGCGTGCACCAAAAACATCGAGCGTGTAAGAGTTGCGATCGAAAGAAGCCCACGTTGTTCAGCTCTCCAGATTAGCATTACTCTTGGGATTTCTAACAGAACAGTTAGACGGACTTTACACATCGACCTAAACCTTCATCCATAAAAAATCCAAATAGTTCAGGCTCTTAAAGAAACCGATTATATGAGTCGAAGACGGTTCTGTGAAGAATTTTTGAAATTAAATAATCGTGACAAGGACATTGTTAACCATTTATGGATGAGTGACGAAGCCCATTTCCATTTGTCTGATTATGTCAATAAACAGAACTTAAGGTATTGGAGTGACGTGAATCCTAGACAATTGCATCAGGAACCTCTTCACTCCACAAAAGTTACTGTGTGGTGCGCCATGTCTTCATCAGGGATCATAGGGCCCTACTTTTTTGAAGATGCTCGTGGCAATGAAGTGACAGTGCACAGTACGAAGTACACGAGGAGACTTTTTTTCAACAGGACAGAGTAACTTCCCATACAGTGAGAGTAAATATTGTTAATGGTTTATTTCCAAATCACGTGATCTCTCAAAATAGGGACCACACAACGTCCTACGTTTTCTTGTGGGGTTAATTGAAGAATTAAGTGTTTAAGGATAACTCACCATGAACAATTGTAGTCCTGAAAGAACGGATTCGCCCGAAAGTGGCTCAAATTTCACTGGCAATGCCGCCGAATGTGATGAATACTTCAGGGCTCGATTGGAAGAATGTGTACGACTGCACGGACGTCATCTTCCCGGAGTTATGTTTAAAACTTAGTTTATTGCTTTTTTTGTAGTTTAAGACGGTAAAAAAATAATTTGGAAAAAATTTATTGTATTGTAAATTGTAAATATGCCTTGAAGCAATTGCAAATAATTTCAATAATTTTTTTGTTAATATTACAAAAACTATAGTCAATGATTACAATTTTAATGTGTTTGACTGTAAATTAAATTATTTTGTAAATACTATATTTTTTAACCAGTTACATGCCAAGAAATATTAAATTCAATTAAAACCTAAAAAATGCAGGATATGATACTTTTAATAGGTTGTATTAGAGTATCTCCCTTGAATTTCATTGTAAACTGTTCAATTGAAAATGGTGTTTTCTCTTCACAACTTAAATTGTCATTATTTAAACCAATGTATAAGAAGGGAGACCGTAATGAAGTATTTGAAATTGGTCGATTACAAGTATTTCCATATATGAGAAACAGAATAAATTATGCATACCCTAATCGAAGATTGATATTGGGTGGAGGGGTCCTCAGTATACGTGTATAAAATATTTCTTGATACTGATTATGATTATTTTAACAAGTCATGGAGATCCTCTTCTTTTACCATTCCTTTATATTTTATTTTTCTTTATATTTGACTTTCATCACTGACTGTGGGCTGTATTGCATTATTTTATAATGTAGTATTTTCCTGTTAGTTGATAATAAACCAATTACTTATACTAATAGCAACTAATTATAATATTTTTGCTAAAACCAGGTCATCAAAACATTCTACCATTCAAATTAATGTTTTGTTTTTTGAATTTATATTCAAAAAATAAATTATGGAGAATCCACATTATCGTGAGATGATTTATTATGACGTTAAAGTTGGTTCGGTGCTTCGATCCCTTACAATCTGCTATTGGTAGTGATTCTCCATCTCAATCGGCCGTATATAGATGGTTCAAAGAATTTTCTAGAAGGCACAATTCTCTACGGCATTGATTGTGAAAGCCGCCCATTATCTACAGTCACCACTGAAAACGTTGCTGCCATTCAATACATGGTCAACGTGAGAAATAATAATAATAATATATTGACTAATAGTCAACAAAAAAATACAATAGTATATAGGACAAGTCACCAATGAAATAATTCAATAAATACATAATCAAACAATAATTACAAGAAAAGACTAGACAAATCAACAGATCACATTGTCAACATTACATAAAAAAATTCTTGCAAACTATAGACAAAGGGTTCCCTCAAGATTTTTTTAACCTACTTTTTAAACTAATTAGTCTCCGTCTTGAGATGCTGAGGCAAAGGATTAAATAGCCTCAAGCCCACATAACAGAAGGGGATCTTCTAGTAATATCCAGTCTATTTGCAGGCATCCTATAATCATTACGATTCCCGATACCATAAGAGTGGAAGGCAATACTTCTCCGAAAATTGTCTTTCTTGAAAACAAAAATTAATAATTCCAAAATGTAAATGCCAGATAAAATAAAAATATAGTATTGGGAAAAGTAAGATCTACAAGGCTCAGTGCTCGCAATACACCAAACCACACGCTTCTGACACTTAAAAACAACATCTGAATGAACCGAAGATCGCCAAAAACATACACCATCTGAAAGCCTAGACTGTACTTGGCTGTAATAGGATGATATTATGTACGAAAGCCGAACCATACCCTTAAGAGCTCTTATCTGATAACAAGTGGAATTCATGGTTTTTATAGCCTGGATACAATGGTATTTCCTGTTCAGGTGTTGGTCAACCTGAGGTCCCAAAAATTTCACACAGTGATCCTGCTCAACCATGGTACTGCATTCCCATCTGCAATATTTCTATTCTGAACACCGTGGAAACGTAGCAATTTTGTTTTCATACGATTCAGAAATAGTCTATTGCTTGAAAACTAAAGACGTATTTCACGAAGTGCCTCTACTATTCCACACTGAATAGCTTCAGAGGGTCTCGCAATAATAGATGAAGTATCATCAGTGTACACAGTCAAGGCAAAACTGACAAATAACACAATGCCGTTCATAAAAAAATAAAGAAAGTTGGACCTAAGATAGAGCCCTGTGGTACACCTACGTCAACAGGTATACAAGACGAATCAGCAAAAGTCAGCTTGTTATTGTTCGATCTATATCTAACAATTAGGAGCGAAACCAATCAGCATGAGCACTATGAACACCATACATGCCGAGCTTGTCCAGGAGAATATCATGATCAACACAATCAAAAACCGTACTGAGGTCACAATAAAGCCCAACCGGACTCACCTCTATCCCAGGATGCAAATACATGTGATAAGAACTCATGTATGTCTGACATGGTGGAGAAACCACTCCGAAAGCCATGCTGACTATCATTTTTATCGAGATGTCCCTATAGTCTAGTCAACATAGCGTACTCAAAAACTTTTTAGAATGAGGATCTAAGTGATATACTATAATACATAACTGTCAAGGTGACTTTGAAGATTAGATTCAGCATAGTACAAAGAATTTTGCACAATGAACTTTATTTGAAAACAATTGTTTTCCATTGGGTTCCACATACGCTGTCATTTGAAACGTAAACCTGTGTGAATTTCTAAGAAAGAAATTGAAAATGACGGAGGACTCGAATTATCTCTAAAATTGTGAAAGGTGGTGAAACATATAAATCATACTTTAACATTCGAGCCCATCAAAAAAGGCACAAAGATAAGTCTACAAAAATTTCGAAAAATCAATGATCAATGAAGAAAGTTATGTACGCCCTATTTTTTCAAAGAACTAGTTTAGTCAAAGCTGTTAAAGAACAGAAGATAGTAACGGATAATTGATATGGGACTGCCTTCCAGAAGTGCTTAAAGGCTTCATCATGACAACACTTTCTCTCATAAGGTAAAATAACAGTCGACTTTCTTATAGAAAAAGATATTATAGTGTTAGATCATCCACCCAACTCGCCCGATTTACCTATGTGTGACTTCTGGTTCTTCTTTAATTTCAAACAGCACTTTCGGGGTCGGAAGATTTTCTAGTGGGGAAGAAATTCGCTTTCAAAGGCGCACTAATATTGGAGAGGATTACTTCGAACATGCGTAGAGTAAGTATTTTTACATCTACATCCATATCAGCGTATCTCAAAATTATTAGAAAATGTATTATTTTGATATTTGATTAAATCAAATATCAAGCAAACCATCTAAGTCAATATATTAAATACACAAAACAAATACGCATCGAAAAATTTATGAACAAGCCGAAATTGCAGTGAACACCGTGTTTCTGTCATTAAGATGTATCAGCACTGCTCTAGTTAATAATTAGCTGTATCCCACGTACGAATACATATTTGATTCCT
Organism: Sperchopsis tessellata; assembly: GCA_033557685.1. Lineage (NCBI taxonomy): Eukaryota > Metazoa > Arthropoda > Insecta > Coleoptera > Hydrophilidae > Sperchopsis > Sperchopsis tessellata. The sequence continues at coordinate 8,506 of JAWQRN010000639.1, read as the reverse complement.
AGTATATATGCTTTAAGATCGTGAGTGAGCAAATTATGAGAGGTATCGCATTGTTTCAATTGAATAATTTTTACGTTAATTTGATATTAATCTACACGAAATTGCCATTTTCGCATGAGAATAAGAATTTGTTGCTTCCTTGGCCATAAATGAAAGTATTATTTAGATATTTGATTAAATCAAATGTCAAGCAAATTGTCCAAGTCAATATATTAAATACAGAAATCAAACACTTGTCGAAAAATTTAAAAACAAGCCGAAATTGCAGTTTTTGTCATTAAGACGTTATCAGCACGGCTCTAGTTAGTAATTAGCTGTACCCCACATACGAATATATATTTGATTCCTTGTATATATCGTACGTGGGATACAGCTATTTACTAACTACAGCAGTACTGAGAACGTCTTAATGACAGAAACACGGTGTCCATTGCAATTTTGGCTTGTTCCTACATTTTTCGATGCATATTTGATTTCTGTATTTAATATATTGACTTGGACAGTTTCCTCGATATTTGATTTAATCAATTTTCAAAATAATACATTCAAGGAAGCAATAAATTCTTATTCTCATGCGAAAATGGCAATTTCGTGAAGAGTAATATCAAATTAATGTAATGATTATTCAATTACAAGATTGAAACATTGTGATACCTCTCATAGCATGCTCACTCACTATCTTAAAGCATATATACAAGGAATCAAATATGTTTGTTTGTTTGTTTATTTAACGTCGGCCTATTGCCGCTGCTATGGCCAATCACCGATATCAGGGATTAGGATCCCTCATCTGGAAATTTAGCCACATCCAGTGTTCCAACTGGAATTGGGTTCTTTTATGTGCACGAAGTCTTCATTTTACCTGCAATACATGGGACCTACCGCTTTACGTCCCTCCTGGATGACGAGACTACAAAGACTTTTACCTAATCACAAAAAGCCAACCGCCTCTGGGACTCGAACCCGAGACCCCACGTTTAGTAGCCTAGTACTTATATGTATTCGTACGTGGGGTATAGCTAATTATTAACTAGAGGAGTGCAGATGATGCCTTAGTGACACAAACAGTGTCCACTGCAATTTCGGCTTAAGCCTAAATTTTTCGATGCTTATTTGATTTCTGTATTTAATACATTGACTTGGACAGTTTGGTCAATATCTGAAATTTCGGCTTAAGCCTAAATTTTTCGATGCTTATTTGATTTCTGTATTTAATACATTGACTTGGACAGTTTGGTCAATATCTGATTTATAATACATTCATGTACGGCCAAGAATGCAACAAATTCGTATTAGAATAATATATAGCATTGTTTTGTTAGATATAATCTTTTGTCCCTTAGTATAAAGATTCTTTTATGATCAAACTTTTTTTAATTTTATTCTTTTAAGTTAAAATAAGAAAAGTATAAATAATAAGTTATCTATTTGCCCGGCACCCTGCATGTAATACTACCCAAAAAGGTTTTCAAATTATTTTGTACTTACTGCGCTTATTCCAGGCATATTCAGTAACGTCCCTAATACTGGCACCCTCCTGAGGAAGTTAATAGCTACTGGGAAGAATCCACTGAAAGAACAAGTAAAAATTAATCAAGAAATTGACTCTTTATTATTTTTATGATCTGATACTGCCTAATGCAAAATTCTGTTAGGTTTCCCTTAGTATTTGTTCCACCTTCGCCTGATTTCCAAAATGGAAATGATCTGATTTCAAGAATGCAAATAATCCATCTTTATCATAAATAGTTCAAAGCATCTTTGTAACTTGATAGTTAATAATTTATATGTTAAATAGATGTCTCTGATATTTTTTAGTTTCTTTTAGATAATCTATTATAAGATTTTTGAATTTGAGCTTTTGTTTCAATATTTGTTTTCTGAATTGATATTTTATTTGGCTTTCTCTCCTAAATATCTGCAGCTGGTACGGCTATTATCTGACATATTTGAACATTGAAGCTGTTATATCTGTGCTCTCCCATGTCGAAAACTATTTGGACATCCGCAATGTACATTTTTAAGAGCTACATGTCAGTCTGTACCTAGTACTTTTGAAAGCTACATGTTTTGATAATGTCCCCTGCAACAGTGACCAAATTGTCGGCAACCAGAAATGCCAAAAAAAAACATGAAAAGATTGGGATATCTAGGTGTAAAGTATATGGTAAATTAGTAATTTTTGATCTGTTGGCAAGAACGTTTTCATAGTTTAAATTTTTTGTATAGTGTATGTAATGATGAATAGTAAAAATGAAAAAAGAAACTTTATTAATTACATAAATAACATTACAAATATAAAGTCAAAATTATATCTTACCTAAATAATAATACAAATCCATATGTTTCCAAGATCATGCCAACCAATGGCCATCCTACAAGGACTACAATTATACCTCCGAAGAAAGCAATTGATGCTTTTGCTTTGTGTTTTTGGAAGAAAAATCTGAATGTTCTTTCTAACCCTATTACACATGACAATCCAGCAATAAAAAGTATCTAAAAGAAAAATGTATATATGAATATTTAATAAAACAAAAAACATAACGACTAGAAGAACAAACGATAGTCATTGTCAAACATGACTATTATGAGCATACAGCTTTTATTATCTATAGAAAGTAATGGACAAATTGGATGAATTTTTTCTTTAGCAAACATTAAGATTATTTGAATTTTATACTTTAAACACAACTTCCCATGAATCATTAATTTTGTCCATAAGAAGCCTAAAAGTAGCAAACAATTTGTCCTTTATCGCATAAACTGCACGGATATTTTTCATAAAAATAAAAATTCTAGTATCTATATGTCATATTGAGTTAGAACATGATATATATCTGAAATAACTAAATGATGAAAGATTTTATTCAACAATTTTTTAGATAATTGAATTTAGTGCTCCAACCATCTGCGTTTAGCCAGGAATCTATCAATACGGAATTAAGAACATTTATTCAATACATTCAAAATATATATTCGACAACGTAAATATCTTCCGTGGCCGCTAAATTAAATGCTGAAAACTCGCGTTAACTGCCTACCGCAGAATCTAAGATCAAAAGAGCGAGTAGAATGCACGGTACACTGTTTCAAAGAATGCGTGTTGCAGGTTCACTGGTGAAACGGTGGTATTCCGCAAAACGTACGTATCAATCAATCGCCCGCGGTTTGAAATGACTTTTGCGGTGCATCCTGCTATTAATATAACGACAGATGCAACTCTATTAATTTACGTAGTCTGCAATATATGTGCCAGGGAAATAGAAATATTTCCAATTTTAGCATTTATTTTATTCGACAGTTAAATCATGATTATTTTGCTAAATTTGATGATAAAATGGATAATTCCTTTTTAAATAATATCACATGGAAACAAACTTACAGCTGAAAAAAGGCTATTTATTGATAATACTACCAACACAACATTCATATTTAAAAAAAAAATTCAGTAGATGATAAGGTTTTTTTCTCAACTTTTTAAAATGTCTACTAAACTTAAACACTACTGTGATTTAAAACCTATCTACTTCTTTTTTTTTATTTGTTTACATAGCTTCCACAATAGTGTACAATTTAATATAACATAATTTGTATCCCATTGAACTCGAAGCCTTCAGTTCAGTTCACTCAGTTGATTGTTCACCATATAGTTTCTTAACACTTTTTTGAAAGAGTTGATATTGTTAATGTTCTTGACCTCGTCTGGTAGTTGGTTATAAAATACTGTGTTGTATCTTCTTTCTTCCAATTTCCTTTTCAGGTTTATTAATAGGGATGTCATTTTGTCTTCTCAGTACATGTCCATGTATTTCATCATTGGTTTGAATGTGTATGTTTTTCTTCGTGTGTCCACCCATTATTTGTATGATCCTCAGAATGTATTCGTACTTTATCCTCGTTTTTATATTCATTTTTGTTCGGTATAGGCTGCTTGTTGGGGTTCTTCTGTTGAGTTTTCTTAATGCCTTTATTCTGTGCAATTTGGATTCGCTTGTTGTTTTGTGTCGTAGTTTTACTCCATTAATTTGATAGTTAATATGAGATATTATGTATGCATTATGGACCAGCTATTCTGTTCTTCCTGTTAAGTATCTTGAGGTTCTTTTGATTAAAACAGATTGCAGATGATGAGTGAATTAAGTGCTCCATATTAAATAATCAATAAATTAATAAATTGAACCAATTAAAACACCAGTTTTGATTTTAGAAATTTATTAAGCCGACATGTTTCAACGACCCTGCGTCATCTTCAGGGCTGTATTAAATAAGGTGTCAAATTGAATTAAAAACAATTAACGAGAGGTTAGACGGGGCACATAAATGACTGGGATCATTAATTAATTTTTTTTAAGAGTTAATGATCCCAGACCCAATGGTCTTTCAAAGATTTTGGATATGTACCAGTTTTAAATACTTCATTTAGTAGCTTGGTTAGTATAGGTGCTATTTCATAACATACTTCTTTAATTGTTTCTGCTGTTATTTCATCATTTCCAGGTGCTTTACCATTCTTTAACACTGCTATAATTCTCTTCACTTCATCTGTATTAGTTTCATACAAATAAAATGATTTCTCTTCACTCCTTCTTAAAGTATAAATTGGCTTTCCTTTTCTTTATTATTTCTTCGGCAAGTTGCTCCCCTACAAAGTAAGTGTTTGCATATTCTCCTATTTCCTCTTTAGTATTGTATTCTTCACTTGTTCTTAGCTGTTTAATATTATTTTTGATGTTGTTTTTATTATTTAATGTAAAATTGATCACATTCCATATTTTCATAGGATTATCTATTGCATTTTGGAACCTTTTACATGTCCCCCGTTCTACATCTTTTTTAGCTTCTTTATATTCAGCTATTAATTGTCAGTCATTAGGATTATTTTTCTTCCTTTTATATTTTTTGTCTGCATGATTGTTCTTGTTGATAATTGTTTGATCCATCCATATGTTGTTACGTCTTATATTTATTTGTTTTTATTTTTGTATTTGTGTCTAGTATTTTATTTATTAATCAACAATGCCCTAAGAAGAAATCAAAATAAAAACCATATCTGTTATAGTATTGATATAAATAGTAACCGTAATAAACAACCAGGCAAAATATGTTTCATCTAGACAATAAGGGTCATCAAATGTTTTGCAATTTTGAAAATTTGTATCAAATAAACTTCTCATTTATATATTCTTTTACATTATTATTAATTTATTTTATATCTATAGAATCCAATAAAACTGAGTAGCATTTTTTAATATGACTCTATGGTTCAGTATTTAACAATTAAAGATTAGGTATATCAATAGCATGATATTGTTATAGCAATACAACACGCATAAGATATAACAATACAATAAGATACATTCAAAAATCAAAATAACATTCATATACAGTTGCCTAGTATTGCTCCCTGGGAAACACTGACAATTACCAAGAATGAAAAAGACCTAAATCCCAGGTGGTTTACAGAGCACTGATAACTTAATAAATATGAACGAAAAAAAGAAATGTAGGAATCACCGGAATTAAAAAGAAGCCTTGGAAAAGTCAACAAGTATGGCATCAACTACTGATTTGAATAATTGAATATGTAAAGATAACTTTTGACAAGATAGATCTTTAATAATAAATCTAAAACTTTGGCATTCTATACTAAGCAAACTAATGTTGTACCACCAAAGAAAATTAATTGTTGGGCATAGTTTTTCAGAGATGTTGAATTTCATATACTGGAATTGCAAAAAAAAACTAGCCAAAGCAATATACTGTATAGAAACTTGAATTTGTTTTTTTACTCCAGAAGAAAGTTAACCGGAGCTGCCAGAAGGGAGACTAATAGGGGACATTTTTAAAAATTAAATGCATAATGCCAAGCTGGAAAATGGAAATAAAGCCCTGTAGATAGATTTAGAAAACTAAGAAACATACTCCTTTAATCTAAGATACTATTTAAAAACATTGTCTTCTACTAACTCATAAAGAACTTTAACAATACCAATTTTAACATTTACATATTTGATCTAGACTTTATTTAATTCTTAAAATACTTACATTTCCTAAAGCTAATAAACTCTTATCAAAAATTAGTATAACTCCCAGAAACAGGAAAAACATTCCAAATCCTGCGAGACCGACTCCTATTTCTGTAAACATAATAAAAATTAATTAATATAACAGACTTGAGCCAACACATAACGCATTCATAAATCAAATTTAATTTTAATTAATCATATGTAAAATAAGAAAGCAATCATTCATATAAATTACCTGAAATTTAAGAACTGAACATTTGAAAGAATTTACATTTTCTACATGGTACTTACTTTGAGTGTCTGTTATTTCGAACATTTTTGCAAGGTTTCACGTAAATTCTTATTTAACAATCGTCTTTAATACCTCCAACACTTAAAATACATATAAAATTTTAAATGAACATAACCTTACTTATTATATTCCACGTCACTGATCTTGTAAAATATGAACGATTGGACATTTAATACTAGGTAAAATCAGTGAACATGTATCTAACAATAATTTAGGCCATAGCTCATTGAAATTTGTCAGCCTTTACTATGGAATTATAACAGATTTTTTTACTTTTGTCCATTTAATTGACAGATTTTCAACTCCTGTCACATTTAAACCAACTGGCGCCAAATCGTAAAATTTAAAACGAGATATGAGCATTGCATGGCTTCCTCAATATTTTTATAACTCATTGCATTCAAATTATATAGGAGATAATTATTTTAATTTTTAAGTAAAATTGTGCAAGAGAATTCGGTTCGTTTGTTTTAATTTGAAATTGTTGATAAGATGACGTTAATCTCCCTACACAAAATTTAGAAAGTAAATTTTAAATAAAAAAAATTGATTTTATTAGAAGTACATTCAAATTATATAAATCAACTTTAAAACTATTATTACTTATGTTATTTATATCTATTGTATTAGATGAAATTTATATTTATACAATTATTTGTAGGATGACAGTAAATCGCCCAGTTAGAGGGTTCATAAAAGTTTAGTCAAATCATTACCACATCTCATGTGTGGTTTACCTTACTGCCACCTTTCACAGGGAAAGAATTTTCTTAAGATGAAAATATACCTCAGCTCCTAAGCAAAAGATGTTGGTGAAACAGACTTCAAGCAAGCATGCTGTCATCCATGATTTTTTTATTGGATTTCCGGTGGACCGGAAGGTGAGATTTATGAACATAGAAGAATGGTAAATTAAAAGTGGTTTATATGTAATCACTATTGGCATTTCCATAAAAAGGCAGTGTGACTCTTTCTTTAGCAGACTTGAAACTGGGAGCTGCTTTTTCTTCGTGTGATATAAAGATCTGGCTTGGCATTCGTTCCCAAAATAATCCGGTTTCATCTGCATTAAACACCTGTTGAGCATTGTAATCGTTATTTGCATTGAAAGTTTTAAATTATTGCACAAATTTAGTACCTTCTTCTTTATTACAAGTAGCAGCTTCGCCCACAAACTTGATGTTGTGTAGATTTTGAATTTTCTTGAATTTGTCAAACCAGCCTTTACTGGCAACGAAAGATAACGATTCTTTATTAACTGCTTTATTTTCATTTTCATCATTTTCTATTTTTTAATTGATTAAAAATTGACATAGCCTTAGCTTGTATAATGCGTGAATCCATACCAATGTGCTTTTTGTTATTATCTTCTACCCACTGAATTAATAACTTTTCCATTTTTACCATAACACTATTTCTTGCATATTTCACTATCTTGGAACTTGTTGGTACGGGTTCTTTTACTACCATTATAATACAGCCAGCATTTTTTTAATTGTGGGAAATGTAGACTCATTAAGACTATACAACTGAGCAACATTAGTTTTTTCACCTTTTTCTATCATCTAAATAATTTAACTACTAAATTTATTTGTGTTCTTGTTTTATTCTTAATCACTTTAGTTAATGTACCTCTTGAAGCCATTATGTATTTATTAATCTATCGTAGTTTAAGGTAAATTATGCACAACCTCCACATGCATATGTTTATTACACAAGTTGACACAAATAGGTTAGTGAATAAATACACGCCATGAAGAGGTAAAGTTCGGGGAATATCCGAGTTCCGTTATACATATGCGTGGCGATATCTGGTGTCTAATAGATTAGTGAACCGCATTTGAGTGAATCGCGTAAATGGAGGGATTGCTGTATCTAAAATTTAATGTTAGTGAGATATTGGCGAATTTATAAAGAAAATTTAAATTGCAAGTATGTTTCGTCCACCATTGCAAGGAACATATGTAGCTCTTAAAAGTGTTAAGTGTAGACTGCAATGAAGCTCTAAAGAGTGTTAAGTATAGAATGACATATAGTTCCAAAAATGTTAGGCATAGACTACGTACACCAGCCTTTATTGCCTATTGATTACATTTCTATACATTTAAACATTTTTTTTTTAAATAGAACACTATTTATTTTTACAGGACATAGTACAAAATGTATATATATATATATATATATA
>JAWQRN010000638.1:0-27579 GCA_033557685.1 Sperchopsis tessellata | reverse complement strand
TATAATATATAATATATAATATATAATATATAATATATAATATATAATATATAATAAATAATATATAATATACAATTTAAAGGTTGTACCTTAATCAATTCTTGAGATATTAATTTTTGTATAAAGAACACACAGACAGATAGTCGGAATCATAAGACTATATTTGACGTCTTTATACCGCCAATGTTGCTCTATTGTGAGAAAACATAGTTTTAAATTCTAACACCTTCATTTATTCGTTTTTAACAGATTTTAGAAATTTCACATACTCTATATATTGCCTTTTTATCTTAACTTTACTTTAAAGTTCTCTGTGCCGCTTTTGTAAGGTATTAGTATGCTCGGAAAATTTCGAATCATTTCTACCATTGGCAGTTTCACCTACCACTCTGGCCGTATTTGAAATTATATGAGATATATTATCGGCATGATTGTATTCTTCCAGACCAACAAATCTTTCCTTAATCTGTATTTTAAATACTTCTTGATAATAAATTTACTGCCACAGCTGTTTGCTAGTTCCATTATTTCTAATTTTACAACAAAATGGCGATCACTTCCACTGTCAAAACGGTTCAAAACTATACAGTCTTGTATGATGGCTCTTATTTTAGTGAGTATGTAGTCAATCTCGTTTCTGGTATTACTACGGCTTTGCAAGGTGCATTTGCGTAATGTTTTCTTAGCAAACATGGTATTTGCTACTTACGAATTCTTTGATTCTGCAATTTGAACAAGTCTGTTGCTTCGTTCATTTCAATTACTAAAACCGAATACACCTTCATCTGAGTTCCTGGTTATTTTCCTTCTACTGTTACATTTAAATCTCCTAAGAAGTTCTTAAAATGGGAATTTGAACTCTCAAGAGCTGACACCTTTTCATAGAACGCTTCGACCGTCTTGTCTAAATGGCTACTTGTTGCAGCATATATTTGCAGAATTTGAAGATTATATCACTTAGAGATTTTTATTTCCAATTTTACAATGAACCATGAAACCAACCCCACTATTTATTCCTGTGTTAGTACCACGGTAGTATAATATATGTTCACTTTCAGTTGAGTAAGCTCTTCGTCTGTTCTTCTTACTTCGCTCCGAACTATAGCATTCCATTAAATCTTGTGCAAATCATTTGCCAACTCGATTTGTATTGTTTGGCAAAGGATTATACTCCGCGGATTCTTAACGGTTACTGGGGATAATCAGGCCTTCGGAGAATAAGGGCCGTAGTTTTATTCTGTCAGTCACTGTGGGCGGTTGGGGTATATCTCAGCACGCTGCCTTACTGAAAATTAAATAGTTTAATATCAGCCGTTCCAATATGTAGAATAAGCAGTTCCTATTGAAAAACAGATACCTACCTTCTACATGCTCATGCGCCATCTTATGCAGTTGGCACTTTTCACTTTCTTCAGTTGTCAGTTGTCGACCTAATATTCTAATGCACAATGATGAAACATTTTTGTCACAACGTATAACATATGCCTAAGTAACTTTTAATAAACTGTACTAAAGAGAAAATAACATAAAATAGCAAATTGACTTAATTTTTAATTTCCATAATCAAACAATGTATCCAGTATCACAGTTTCCATTTAAGGAAAGAATAATGGATCGACATAATATAAGAGAACGTCGATGACATATTTCACCATCCATTATCAATACACGATGCTGGCAGTGAACCGTGTCTTCTCATAAAAGAATCCTTATTACAATGGCTGTCAGTCTTCGCCCAGTATTGGAAAACTAGAGCGAGTTAAACGAGACCTTCCTTCAAATGCAATTTGCATTTCTGAATAAAATATAACGCAAACGACGAACAGCGAAATAAAAGTAGTTTGAGAGAGTCTTGAGGGTAACTACAAGCGAAGGGTGCGTATCTACAAAACGCAAATTACTCTTACTGGCCTTTCGTAACACAGGTCATACCATGAGCAATTTGTCTTTTAATTAAATATAGGTCAATCTGATGTAATGTAAACATTCCTGCAAGTTATTAGTGAGCAAGAATGAGGTTTGTAAAGATGCCTTTTTTGGCCATCGATAAATTACCTTTTCTTTGGTTATAAGAGTCGATGAAACCCTCGATTTTCTTTTACCTTCCTAAATTAGTGAGTTTCTTCAAGTTGAACAAGAAATATCATTAAGAACTAAGAGGATTTTAATTTTGTAATAAGTATCTTAAATTAATATTTCAGTAAAACCTCTTGACCAAATTTTGCCATTTGCAAAATAGACATCATCTTCGCTTTTTACACATACAGAACAATCAAATAAAGAACTGTTTTCGGTAGACATGCACGGTGGCTGAAAACCTATTTGCGAAATATGTCTTCAAAGATATAATGTAGTATTTATTTCCCATTAACATAAGAAATGACGTAATATAAAACGTATGTTTATAACCAAATCAAATAAATAAAAAATCGTCTTCTTACCAGGATCAGACTGAAGAATGAATTCACAATGAAGCCCGAGTGACCTCAAATATCTGAAAGTAAGTAGCATCGATACCAACTATAAAATGCTCTTTAACATATTTCAAATATGTAGAAGGTTCATGTTCTCAAAATTTAACTTTGTGAATTTTAACGAGCTAATGAAATATTTTCTGGAAAATCAAAATAATGTAATGTTTTGATGCAATGCATTATAGACGTAGTTTTACTGCCTGGGTTTCTTGATACAACAGTCTTGATATATCAAATATTTCTTCAGACGAGGCTGGTTTTACCTTTAGGTTAATACTTATTATTGTAACCAAAATTTACTACTTAAATTTATAAGCAATAGTATTGAATCAACATAACTAATGTTAATGTGATGCAATCAGACCCAAAAATAATTATTTTTGCACCCAGATTTTCAATGAACTTATTTTTAGAAAATTGGACATATTCAAATTTACCGATAATTAAGTTACAATAGCATATTTAGCAGAATTATTTGATTACCTAAAAAAGTTATACAAACGCATGCAAGGTAACGATGAAAATATCCTCCTAATCCTAGAAAAAATACTGGCATTCAAAGATAAGTTCAACATTTCACTTAGACACAATGATCAACAAATTTTAGAAATGCTTCTTTTATAAAATTCAAGCAAATATGGCAAAAAATGATTAATTCAAACAGTATTTTTTTTTTTTTTCACCATAAACGTAAACTCTTCATTTAAAATGAATAACATACACAAAACAGCGAAATTGTTCAGTACATAGATTTTTACGGCCACTGTAGATATCTTAAGGTTTTCAAGGACGTCCAAGAAGGGGATTGCAACAGACAGCTCAACTTCCATTGTGAATTTATCAGTCTGGTAATTATCAATAATGAGCTGTTGGCACAGTAAAGCATTCAGTCTATCGCAAACCCACACACACTAATATATACTTCCAAGCCACATATTTACATCATCTTTCTGAGAAAATATCAGTAATCAATTATTTTGTCTACAGATCTTTTAGTCTCAGCGAAAAAAATCATTTATCCGAAGAAATTAATAAGATAAAGAATTCGTTCATGCCCAACGGGTACAAATATTTAGTTATACAAAGGCCAGCTGGCGTTTTACCCCTTTAGCCAGAACTTGAATATTATTGGAAATGCTTACCTGCCGTACGTGCAAAGCACGACAGAGAAAATAACACGGATATTCTGCAAAAATTCTATCAAAGCTATTTTCCGACCTTCGACGAGAATAAGTGAAATCCTTACATCTTAGAAAGATTCAATTCCTTTGCAATCCGCTGGAATATACAGAATTCCATATTCATGTGGTGAGACAAAAAGAATGATCGTCTTTCACTGTAAAGAGCACAAAAAGCAAACCCGTCTTAAACAGTATATCTATTGCTATATCTCCATTAGCAGAAATTAGAATCAGGACGCGATATATTATCTTTAAGAACATAAACATTGCCTCGAAATCCTCTAATTATTTGCCTAAAATAATAAGAATTCATTCAAAATCTGAATCGCGATAATGGGTTTCATTTGTGTGCAAGCTCCGTAAACGACAACCTCCGCGAGGATCCTGTGGGCCAATGGGAGACTGGCGCGCCTAACTTGGCTAAGTAGGATTCCTCTTGGTGCCCGGCCACGCTATATATAAATATATAAAATGGGAAGTATTTGACCACACCCATTACATGAAAAAACATCAAGAATATAAACCAACAATTGACGGTTATCAATTTAACACTATCTTTGGGTTAACGGTCAGAAAAATAAAAGAATTATAATTTTTCTTTAATGTTTATGTCTCTTGAAAAAATTGACGTTTCGGATGCTTAATTAACGCTATCGTTCTTCACAGGTCTATAAAGAAGAGAGGAAAAACAATTAATAATTGAATTATTAAAAAGACAAAAGTTTGAAATAACATACGGGTCTCCAAACTAATATGAAAACTTCATTAAAGTTGAAGACTTAAGAAAGTTGAAATCCAAAGCAGAAAATCCATGGATGAACATGTCACTTGATAAAAACAATTAATAAGACGCAAAATAATACGATTTTACTGCACAATACATTTTGGTCAGAGCTATTATTTAACCTGCCTAATAAACAAGGCGTGGAAAAAAATGCACAAAAAAAATAAAATTGAATTATTTTAATGGACAAAATTTGAATAATTTAGTCCCTCACTTCAACACACCTCCCCGTGCCTTTAAATAAATTACATCTATTATTCCATTACCCAGTGGTAGCTTTAAACTATTGTTCTTCAATTATAAGATGATAATGTATATGTTTTATTACCCTTTCCGTTCGTTCAATATTCTGCTATCGTTGAACTGGGTATTGCTTTCCGTAAAAACAAATTCTCGTTGCAGATGTCAGTCAAAAGGTGCAACCATGTGTTCTAGTTCAAGAGTGTACTTTTATGATATATATCTAGCGACAAAGTCAAATTATATAATTTTCAAGCATTATATTGGTTTGAAATTTTGAATCGATTCATGATGGCCGATGGTCCATTTATTGTTCTCTGATAAAAATGTGTTCTTTGTTCAACATCAGGATAATCGACATGCCTTTCTTTTCGCCTTAAAAAATTACCTAGCAATTTATGACCTTTTCAATAATTAGTTGATAAAATATACTATTATAAACTGACACTCGCCAATGAAACAGTATTGCTTATTAAACTTATTTTCGAAGTATTTTTATGCAGTAACTTAATTTAGATCATATAATGAGTAATATGTATATTCTAGATGAATTATGATGTTTTTAACTATCGTCTAAGAAGCCAGCAGTATTAATGAATGTTTAAATATGATAACAGCTCAGAAACGAACTGTGCATTTTATTTAATTAGTTACCGACACACAAGTTGTGACAAACGCAATTTTTTCATATACATTTATCATTACCTACATATTCAAATGGGAGGTACTGGAGGTTAACGGCCGTAGGTTTAGTGGAGCCTTGACATTCCAATACCTGGGATCCAGACTTACGAGTGATAAGAGGGTTAGCGAGGACATGGCCGCAAGAATAGTTGCGGGAAAACGGTCGTATTATGCACATAGGGACTCCTTACAACAAAATCAAAGTTGAAGATATGTCGCATACGACTGATAATAACATACGGCTCCGAAACATGGACAATAACAGCAACCGATCAAACGTCCCTAAGAGCGTGCGAGAGAAGTATCTTGCTGAAAATATTTGAGCCAGTGAAGGAAGACGATGGTATGTGAAGAATCTGAATAAACCATGAAATCGACCGGTTGATTGACGGTGATGCTATTTTGCGACAGGTGAAGGTGCAGAGCCTAAGGTGGTTTGGGCATGTAATGAACATTCTAAAGGTACCAAGACAATGACATATTAGAAGTCCGCTGAAGGTAGAGCCAGGGGTAGACCAAAAAATAGATGGCTGGATGACACCTTGACCGACCTAAAAACTATGGAAATAACAAACTGGAGGCGATTTGTTGTTTGATAGAGGAAGAAGTACAGGCAGTTGTGGAGCAGGTCAAGGTCCATCATAGGTTGTAGTTTCATAAAAGAAAAACAAGACATATTTACATAATATTGATATTAACTTGTAAGCTGTCTGTGAGCCTTCACTACTCGTTATTTTAAATTCATAAATACGATATTGTGTGTTACCTGGGCACATTCCTTTATTCTTAGCGGATGAAGAACCCATACATTTGATTGACTTTTGACGTTGACTAGACGTTTCAAGACGACCACTTTTTCAAGGGGTACAAGTTCGATCATAAAAAAACAGACGGTGTTTTATCAGGGGTTTGAAAGTAGTGCCAAAACAAAGAGAGATAGGTTATTTATATAAATAGAAAATATCGGTTAGTTAGAAGGTTAACCCGAGGTCAATGTTAGATGTTACTAAATTTGCATGTTTCCCTATTAAATTGTATGATGCTTATACTTAATCTATTTAATTGGTTACCTTTCATGTATTAATTCAATACTTTAAATGTTATTACTGCCATTATAAATGTTTCTTTGTCTCATATTCTAAAATATGTCGTTTGATATAACTGTGGTTTTCATATTCTTTTATTTTAATGTTTAACATTTCACGTTGTGATTTTATTATTATTTATTATTGTTATTCACTATTGATTTTATTGTATTTATATGTTTCATTTAATTAAGTATTGTATCCGGGCTGACCTTTTGTTGATTAGTTATCTTTCTTAAGTTTTGTTCAGCTACGTAACATTGAATGGTTTTTCATTAATAACTACTAGTTTGAATATTTTACATTGTGTTTCCGGAGTTATATTAATTGACTTATTGGAAATATACTTTATGTAAAATAAAAATGGAGATATAACTCGGTCGCAATCATGTATTTGTTTAAATGGGCACACCAGGGAGAGTATTCTTGACATAATACCACTTTGGATTATGAACCCATACCGGGTGTTCTCTATAAACATAATTTATTCTTTGGAATGACTGTGGCAGTGCCATCATATTAGCTCATGGATTGTTATTATTTTATAAATCTGGTTAGTAGTAATCCTAAGGCAACAGGTACCCTTTGTTGTTTATTTACACAATAATAATTAAGCCTAATCGAACGGAGTCGCAGTGGAACAATTATGTGTGATATTGGAGATTGTATCTTATCTTACTATTATTAATTTTATAAGCATATTCAGTAAAACAACCATGTATGAGCTGACCCCTCCCATACTGTACAACAGACTACTGTATAACACAGTCATGTATGGGTTGAGCATGTGTGCCTTACCATACTATTCTACACTTTACCTTAACACAAACATGTGTGAGTTATATGTGGGTTGATCCAATGTGCATTCCTATACAGTACTACATATCACTACATAACACAAACATGTGTGAACCAAGTATGTGCTGCGCATGTGTGCCTTCATATACTTTACTACAATTTACTACGTAAACCAACAATATATCGATCAAGTAAATGTGCCGCTTTATACAATACCATATTGCAAGTGATAATCCTGAGCTCAATATTACCACCTCTTCAAGAACTCATGTATTGAACGACTCTTGTGCTTTAAATTAATGAAAAAAAACTGTCCAGTCTCTGTGACCAGTCTTCAATGCCTGACCTCTCTTTGAGTCGTGAAAGTGAATACACTGCCACAAACGATAATTCTGAAACTGAAAATTTTGAGTCCTCAACTCAAAGTCTCGACGCATCAGATGCAGCTACATGCCCGAATGTGTGTAGTAGAAATATTATTAACCATATCATGAATGTTGGAGCTTTGAAAGTCCACCTTGATTATTTTCCTAAAGATGAAAATGGATGTCATTTTTCAATATAACTATTCTAAAGAAGTTTTAAACGATCCAATTATTAAGTGACATTTGTTAGTTTACTCAATTTAAACAAAAAAATGAGTCTTCTGCTTGTGTTGTCGATTGTTTGACAGTAAGTCGACTTACAATTTGCATTATGGATATGGGTAAATAAATGGAAGCATTTAGCTGAAGTTGTGAAGATGCACGAAAATAGTAGGTTACACAAAAAAGTTATCCGCACTTAATTGAAGCTAAAAAAATGGACAAGCAAGAACAAATATTATTATCTAAAGAAGTACTGCTTTGGAACAATGCGCTTTTTAGGATATAATTGGCTGAAAACATGCTTTCAGAGGAGCATCTGACAAATTGTATACCCCAAGTAAAGAAATACGGCAACTTTTTTAACAATAAGATTCGCCAATGTAACTTTTAAACATAGATCATACAACTGGTGCAGGTCTTACTGAATCCATTTAAAGTACCTTAAACGAGAGGACAAGGTTGCTATATTGGCGTGAACATGAAGGGGGATATTATTGACGTTATGAAAAGGATTTCAGATCAAAATTTAATACTCTGTGATGACTGCAAAATAATCCCTATTTTTCTGTTAGGCATTCTTTAAATATTGTTTGTATATTCTCATCATTAGTGAACATATGGACAATCATGACTAATCATTTAAAACCTTATAGTCTGAAGAAGTTGAATGATACTCGTTAGTAAGCTAGAGTAAATTGCACAAATGCAGTGAGTTATCAATATTGCTACGTTCATGATTCGATAGTTACTTTCGTTCATGAGACAGAAAAAATGATACCGAAATCTTCCTCGAGGCAGGCATATTTGTAAAGCAACTGAATGATTTCAGTTTAATTGCGTTCATAATAACATGGTACTATATCCTATGTAGAATTAACGTTTTTAGCAAAACAAGTCATTTAGTGAAACTGATATGGTGAACTTTACAGAAATTTTAATAAATGGTTGCTCTTGTTTAAAAAATTACAGAAAAACAGGCTTCAAACACTCTATTGTAGAATAGGCAGATATAGCGAGATAATTAAATATCGAGCCAGCATTTAAACCAGCAAAGTGAGTAAGATACGTTAAGTATACTATTTAAGAAATATACCCCAAAGAGAAGAATTGATCAAACACCGTGCTGATTTAAAGACTAATCTCAGATCAGAAATTGACGGAAATTTGCTGCGTGATGAAATATTAAGTTTTTATGTTTTTCTCTCATTTAAAGAGGTTATATTTCCTGTCCAAGCATTAAATTTTATTAAGAGCGTAATATCCAAGAATTGCATCCAACTGTATGCATAGCATTAGGTATATTATTTACCATACCAGTGAAAGTATTAAGTAGAGATCGCAGTGACTCAAATTATCCAAGACTTCTTGAAGATCAACAATGTCGCAATCAAGGCTGACCGGTGACATATTTACTAAGCCTCCTTAAGCTCGGTCGCATATAAAGCACGACGCTTATATATATGCTTTAAAATAAATGAACACCCTCTTGCGTAAAACTAAACTACACATTTTGGGTAAGTTGTAAGGTTGTCGATCTAATCCGACAACACGGTTTTTCCGGTTACATCTGCTTGGTGATCAGTCGACATAAATATTGTTATCAATAAAAGTTATTGCAAATCAGTTTTTTTTGTCTCACGTGGAAGTGGACACTTGATATAGAAAACACATGGGTCTAAATGCCTAAACTAACAACA
Organism: Sperchopsis tessellata; assembly: GCA_033557685.1. NCBI lineage: Eukaryota > Metazoa > Arthropoda > Insecta > Coleoptera > Hydrophilidae > Sperchopsis > Sperchopsis tessellata. The sequence continues at coordinate 18,049 of JAWQRN010000638.1, read as the reverse complement.
ACCTAACATACCCACTCACTCGCACCTACTGCCCAAACATAAACACAATCTTTATCTATTACATATTTTTTTAAAACAGTAAATTTATATATAATTTTGAGAAATTCTTCTTTTATGGAAAAATCATAAAATACTATGTTCACGCAAATTTCTAATTGTGATATATCTATTTACGCCTGCTGTAAAGAATATAAAAAAAATGTATTCAAATTATTCGCTAATTCTTTCTAAAAATGATTGCCAATTTCTACAATTCTACTACTAACAGTTCTTGGTGAAGAATTTCGTAGTAGTTTACTAAAATAAGTTTGCTGCTTAGAAGTAACTTTAGAAATATAAGATTTAAAAAAATCTTCTTTCTTCTTATATCAAACTTCATTAGATAATTGGAATCAAAACTCGTATGAAGGGTTTTAAAATACCTGTCAATATTCCTTTCTCAGGGATCGGGACACTAGTGTTGCATAATAAGCAAATATACTTGCCTTTAAAATCAATGAAGCAATACTGTTCTTACCAATCTTCGTTAAAATAGTATGTTCTTTTCCAATTATATTTATCGATGATGGATTTTGTATAAAACGACCTACCGCGGATTTTTCGTATACTAAATCAAGGCTTTCTCACGTCCTTTATAAGAAACTGTTACACGTTTCGACTACTCGTGGTCGATTCGAAATACGAAAAATACTGACTAAGGAAGTATAGAAGTTGGCATGAGGAGTCGTGGTGTGCATTAGTCCAGTTTTTGATGAGAGATCGTGAACCAGATGCAGATAGCGGCTGACTAACATTCATAACCTATTATGTATTTTTTACATATTCATTACATAAAGCAAAACTTTTAATAAAAGATGAAGTTTACCGAGAATATCTAAAATTTAACAATTTCCCAGAAGAAAAAAATCTGCTCCGATTTTATGTAATGCTTTAAAACCTTCTCAAATATTCGCTAGATTTTTATCTCAATTTTTCATATTGTTCGCTCGTTTATTTATCAAACAAGTGACGTCCCTTTAAAATTACGTCCTCGGATGTGCAAATAAAAAAGTAAAAATTAATTCCTTTCGTGTCCTGTCTGCTTTGATCCTCGCGGGTAAAATGACATACCATCCTTCCGTCGCAATAATAAAATCTCCGGGATTAATTAAAAAAAGTTCGCTCTGTATAATTGTTTGTGCTGTGTGGGCTATATCATGAATGACAGGGCAAATAATATTACAGCAGGCTCAATCTTCATTCACGAAGCAGATTTTATCTTACCTAATTTTATCATCCATTTCGAACTGCTTCTAGACATTATAATTTTTGCCCTTAATAATATTAATGTGCATGACATAGTAGTTTACATTTTTCATTTATCATTGAAATATCTAGTTAAAATTAATAAATTGATATAAAAAAAACAGAAATATCTATACAGTACTATGCTACATACAACTTTTTAAATAAGCAGTACATCATTTAGTAATGAAGGCATGACACTGTTGACCCATATATGGAAAAATAAAGGATTCTAGCTACAAATTTCTTATTTAGTGTAGTTTAGATTCGCTGAAAGGAAGTAAGGTAAATTGCATGGCAACAAATATTAATATGTAGTGAATCTATCACTATCAGTAGAGTAACATCTTTATTTAAAAGAAGAAACATGAAAATAAATTCAACTGAATTTGCACAATGACTCGATCAAAAAAGCTAACATGTTTTAAATATTTATAAAATATATTATTTCCATCTATATATCTATATTGTTGTTAACTTTTATAGATTTTGGTAACAAATATTAGTTTTGAATAGGTAGGATTATTATTAGGGGTGAACCGAATAGCATGTCTTTGCAGAGTCCAAATTCAATTTATACAATTTAAAGAAAAATGACAGAATAATTTAATATGCAATTACTAACATTAATATTGTAAACTCAATAGTTTCTTATTATTTATACATGGAAATAATACAATCATTATGTAAAGGAAAGTTATCAAAATTATACTAGATAAGAGATATTTTGTTATAGGTATTAATCAGCATGAATTTGTACAAAATAAATATTTGCGTCTGTACATTCTACAAACTTTAAAAAAACACATGTGTTTTAAGTCACTTTATAAAACAATGTAAAAGATACCTTTTAAGAAACCAGTCTCCCAAATCGTACTGCCATGTTTCCAAAATAGTAATTGTTTAAATAGAGTTATATTAGGAATAAATATATTAGAAAATTTGTTTTTGGAAAGTAGATTTAATTTAATAACATAATAACGTTTCAAAATAAGTAAAAAAAAAATAGCTAATTAATTTATTATTGAAAATTATAAATATATTTTAGAATACAGATATGATTATTATATTATTATTTAATTAAATTATAGAAAAAATACTGAATATATAACAGTTAATAAATAATACATTTATGTGTGACAATAATATATTCTGTCTCCTTTTAACACTCTTACCCTAGTCTATAATTGATTCAATGAATCATGATATCTAAACGTGTTTCATTACAGAGAAAACAAAACCAATCTTCTTCAAAAAGAACATAAATAGTAACACCGGGTGCAGCACATGTTGACGCCACGTTAAGATTCATTTCATTTGAATAAGTTTGATTCGGATTTTTTGAGATTATTTTTGAAATAGCCCTGAGTCGGTGCCATGTCTTGCGTATGTCGTTATATGGTATTTGTTTTCCTTTAAGAACGGCCACTAAACATTTACAAGGGCTACTTTTGGTGGTTGTGCTGTTTTTTCCGCAACTTACCAGATTTGGTAGGTTTTGGTATCTGGGATATTTCTGTACCAGAATCTTATAAACAGAAACCACTTTGAACACTCACATTAGGATCATCTTCAGTCTCATTCAGTTCAATTTCAGTCTCTTAAGATTGATCTTAAGACCCATTAGGTTCATATTTGATCTCATTAGACTTATATACAGAATCAACAATAAAAAAGATCTCTGGCAGCAAAAATGACATCATTAAAATTAAATCGATTAACGGACTAACACTACTTTTAAAATCATGTTCTACATTTTCAACAGATGCAACTTTATCAAAAACTTTTTTTTATTAAAACAGATAAACCATGTTCAGTATTATATGACATTACACGTCATCCACATCCAAGTCGCTTGTTTATAAAATATTTGCATTGGACCGAAAGCAAGGGGATGTAATCTACGACTTGTAAGTCCTGGTAATTATAACAGAATTACAGAATCAGCTCGTACCAATTATAATGTTTCGAAATTCTTTGTATGTGTAGTGTATTCATTATAAAAAACAATAACTGGTTATAAATCCATGTTCGGCAACTTCAATTAATTTACCTGCCAGTGCTTCTTTACCTAGTTAAGTTGCCAGTCGCTTCCTATTAAAAATATACATTTGCTGAAGAAATATTCCCACTGCACTGTCATGGCAAATAGAGGTGGTGTTTGTCCCCATTTCGCCACTTACCGTCCTACCAATTTTTTTTCCCTTCTGTGCTACTATTGTTAAACATTTTTTTAACAGCAGAAAATCTCCTTTCTGGTTGTCTAATAGAAAGATGGCAATGTTTTTGCATAAAAGAATATAATCATTGTTTTACCCGCAAGTTAAGTGCTGGCATTAAAGTTGTGGGGAACATTATTTCACTCCGCAATTTAGAATGGTAATCGTTGCACATCTATTATATTTAATCAAAAAATTATGATTCTAGATTAAAAATATGCTGAGCAACCTCGTCTTGGAGACTTGGAAGTAATATTTGTGACTACATTCTTTCTTATTACTATCAAAGGTCTTTTTATTGTACCTTGAAGATGTCTTTTTAACGTTGGTTTTAGTAATTCAAATAGCCTGCAGCTTTCCTTAAATCCGTACGTTTTATATCGGTATACTACCATGGCCTTATCTATTATTGTTTGAGTCCACTCACCATATATTCTTCAATCCATACTGAGAGTAATTAAAAAAAATAATTATAAATGTTTCAATTTTAGTATGAAGTGCGATTTCCTAAATCGTACCAATATGATTGACATTATAGTTGTATAATTTAACTTAGCAAACTTGTTAAAGTGAACAACTAATATAATAAAACTATTGTTAAAAAATATTTGAGTGTAAAGGGAAATTTTACTGTTCAATTAATATTAGCAGAAATAAATTCGTTAAAATCTTACGTCAATCTTACCTGGTTTTTATGTTTCTGTAGCTCACACAAGCAACCATGTTTACTTAGATTTTGGCTTGCATTACTGACTTATCATTTAATTCCTAATTTGCCACTAGATTCCTCCCACATTAAGTGAAAATTTGTCAGGTACAATTTAGGTGACCAGTACGCATTAAACAACTATCCCTTACAATTCTGGAACACGAAATATAAAAAATTAATTGTGAAATTGTGTGCGTAAAAATAAATTAGTGTCTGTTATAAATATATATATATATATATATATATATATATATATATATATATATATATATATATACGTATACAATAATAGCCTATCCAAACAGGTAAATGAAAAATGTAAACATTAAATCTGAAATACTAATAGCAACTTTGCATAATTGAACGAACCAGTACAACTATAAAATTAAACAACGATTTCTGTATAAAAAATGTTTCTTATGTAAATGTAGATTATCATAAAAATCTAAATAATATTCTTAAAAAAATTAAAAACAATAAACATTCGAAATTAAAAGTAAATTTGTAATATTAGGCAAGCAGAATCTTCATGTCCACTATATCCACTCAGAAAAGAATTGCAAGTTTTTAGAATTTAAATACTCAACTCGAAGCGAATTTTAGTCGAGTCCGAACGTTTGCCAAGAATATATAATAATCCTATTGAAAAAGGTTAAATTATTAGTAATATCTTAAACTCCACACCTTGGCTTTCTCCTTTTCTAATTTAATGTATGTCATAACTACAACTTAGTATATTTCAAACATTATTTCCAGTGTCATAAACAGTATAATTGTCTATACATAGGCTTCTAAAAACACAGTGAATACCTTCAGATTTTCTAGAAGATACACGTGTGTTGGCTTTTCTTGGTGTAGCATTTTCGCCCACCGGTGCACGGAACATTAGCAAGACTCTGTAGATAGAATATTTGTTGATAATATCCGTACAAAGCTATCGTCCATTTACGTGAACGGCTTGTTATATTCGATTAATTTGCTATAAAATTGATATTATTGAGCTTAAAGTTTGTCTCGCATTTACCCGCATTTTAACCCTATAATTAGTAATACTATTTATGGTCAGCAATGGAGCTGTTCCTGCACTTTACTCAAATCTTTAGCCCACTATATCTGGTATATTCGTATTCTGTTCTAGTAGTTATCCAACTGCAGTCAGAGAGCTAATTTTAAAAATGTTTTTGTTCGGAAAATAACACTGGTATTTTATCTGAGGTCAAGATATTTACAGGTATTCTATTATAGTTATTGCATGTTTAATTCAAAAATATAACCCATATTGCTTAATTAGGTCAAGTTTTTCACTACCTCGATTTTTATAAAGTTGGTATTATGGAAATAAATCATATAACTGTTACGAAACTATGATGTGTATTGTCACAAAGAAGTACGTTAAGTGTAAAGTATATATATATATATGAAATGATACAGGATCACCATTATTGGGGAAGAAAAAACCTTTTCAAGGACTTTCGTGTGCGTTTTGCTTCTGGAAAAACTCTCTTGAGGCACCAGCAATAGTCTACAAGCATGTTCACATCCCAGCGACCCTGGTATCTATCTTCGCTGAAATTCCCACATTTTTCAGGAAAGTAATATAAATGCGAGATGAGAAAGTACATCTTTATGGACATACGTGCACCAAGAACCTGGAAGCTCCGCAGGAGTTCCTCAGCAACATATTCATAATATGAGCTCCTATGGTTGCTCAGATTGTTTTTGATTGTGGAGTTCAATGCAATCATCTTAGCATCTTTCATAAGTTATCTAATTTGAGAGCCGTCAAAAATACCTGCCTTAAGTTTGGTCTCACTGACGCGAGGAAACTTCTGATTCAGGAAAGCTAGAGCTCTACTTTTTTGTTGGGTGCCTTGACAAAATTTTTCAAAAGATCAAGTTTGATGATGATCGGCGGAAGTATAATTTTCTGAGGATCCACGAGAGCATGTAAGAGTACCTTATTTGATGCGTTTGACATAGTGCTCCAGGTCTGCTCAAATATCCCACAGGCATAGAAAATAGGGGTAATACGTATAGCGTTAACTAGCTATATATGTATTTATACAATGAGCAAGTAGAATTTAAACAATGTCGAAGCTGCATACCTTCCAATTGTGATCTTCACAAAAGTTAATAAACGTCCCATGCTACTTTCATTCATTTATCTGAACCGAATAACTCACTGGAACAGAAGAGACCATGCTACCAAAGTTCCTAAAAAAGCCGTTTCTTCCATAATAACTGTATTTATTCTCTATATATCTCATGAGAATCTTTCTAAAAATCGAAGTAATAAAAAAACTTGACCTAATTGAATAAAATTTTTGAATTCAGCGTGCATTAAATATAAAAGAACAGCTATAAAAAGCATGACCTCAAAAATGACGCATACCAATGTAATCGATCATATGCTACTAATAAAAATTTTATATTTATATTTCATTCATGAATATTTTTAATTCAGATGATTTTTATTCAGCCTGAGAGACGAGTTGAAATATATTAACATTGCTAAAAGTATTTTTTCCGAAAAATTCAAATATTTAGTTGCTATTTTTCTTAATTTAGTAATGCGATAAGCTATTTACAGAAAAAAAAATTATAGCAATCATTTATTTTCAATTTTGTTTCAAACAAATAAGCCTCTGTGGAAACACAAATCAGACAAATAATAGTAAAAAGTGATATTGTTACTAGGGCTTATAACCATTTCTTTTATTTCCTAAGAATGCAATGGTTCTCACCTTGATATAATAAGAAACACTGATAACTTAATTCAGCTTTTTAGAGAAAACAAATTTTACATAAGGGAAACAATATACATATTTAATGTAAGAGAGTAAATTATCTTTATGAATGTTGTTTTCGAGTGGTAATCATGTAGAGGCTCTGCAAAGTTCCTATGGCATTTGCCAGAGTCTCTACATGGTTTCCACCTGGAAACATCATTCAAATAATCATATTTTTGAGTAATTAAAAGAATCAAAATCAAAACAACGTAAAAATAACACACCGTGAGAACCTTGTTTTTCTATAATAGTCTTAAACATATTTTTTTACTTTTTTCCAATAAAAAATTACAAAATTTTACTGCCAGATAATTTGTGACATCATACAATTTTTTCAGCCTGTGAAAAGTAATCCCTAGGTCTAATATTCTTATTTTTTGTCTCGTATACTATATATACTCAATCTACAGCAATTTTTAATACATCAAACGTGATTAGCGATTAGTAGTTCTACACTTCATTGATTTCAGAACAATTTTTGAGGGTTATCTTGGTGAAACTTATTAATATTGGCTATATCAGTATAAAAAAATAGATGAAATAACGGATATAAAACACCGAAAAGTTCTGGACTAGGATTCCTTGTTTTTATTGAAACGATAGATAAAGAGAGGACGCCATTAATTACATTACCTGACCAATAACACAATTGATCTACCAATGAGGTTTTTGTAAAATAACTCAGTTTGAAAAAGTCCCAACAATTGAGTTTACTAGTTAGTTTCTGCTCCCATGAGACAAAGGATATAATCGTTGAGGTCTTCTAGACAATAATAAAAAACACAATTGGCCACTTAAAGGGTTAGCGAGATCCCTGGTGTGTAGTTATTATGTTTAAGTATAGCAAATACATGAAGAGAAGTAATAAATATAATTAATAAGAAATAATATAATGATGTATGGCACGGTACCTCCACCATATATCATGACCAAGGTGACAGCTAAAATAATATTACTTAAGATTAAGATTCATAATATTGCATCCGAATACATTTTAATACAAAAATATTTTTATATAGATAATAAAAGATCTTATATTATTTACATTTCAGTACACAGCATAAATGTTAAGACTTCATTTACAAGAGGCACACACAGACATAGTTAGCGACTAACTATCAGACGCGCCTCATATCATAACTATTAACTACTGACTAGCAAGAACAAACTATTAACAACTGATCAGTATTTTCATTATCAATGTCATTTTTTTGCAAATGCCTTTATTCATATACTAAATAACCAATAGCTTAGGTATGTAACCTACTACTAATTTCATTCGTAGTGCAATGAGCTATAAATTTAGATAATATTTTAATATAATGTTTCAATTTTATATATAGCAACATAAAAGTTATTTGCCGTTTAATTGGCATAACATTTGAACATTAGGATGCATATCGAGCTCATATGCGCTCATCAGCCAAGAATACACTGCATTAAACCTCATTTGTAGGAAAGTAAAAGAGAGCAGCACTCATTGTTTGCAATGGTAAGTTCTTGAATTCCTTTATTCTCATATAACCAAACACCGTGTAAAGTAGCAGAGTATATATAAAGTAAGGTACGGCGGAAATATTTATTGCGAATTGAAATACATTCAATGTCATAATGTTTTAAATATAACATCCTATTTTCGATGACTTTTCGGCATAAATCGGCCTGGATTTCAGCAATGGTTCGAATGATATTGTTCTGCATGTCGTTAAGTATTTCAGACTTATTGGCATAGACAAAAGATTAGCCCCAAAGAAAAAAGGCTAAGGGCGATAAATAGCACGATCTTGGAGGTCAACTGATGTCAACTCTTTTCGAAATATCGCGACCTGGCAACATTTCCCTCAATAACTACACTGTTTCACCCGCTGTGTGGAACATAGTGCCATCTAGCTAGATCCACATGTCGTCTATGTCCATTTCATCCAATTATGGTTAAAAAATTGGTTATCATCTCTCCATATTTCTCACCGTCTCTGAAGAAATATTTCCCCATGACGCAGCCCGACAAAACTCCGCACCAAACAGTGTGTTTTTCTGGATGCAAAGGAAGCTGTTGTGAACTGAATCAATTTGATAATAAATGTTTATAATTTGGACGCATTGTTGAATCGTATACTTTTCCATGATTACATGGCAACTATGACAGCGGTGTCTACTCAAACATAACCACAATCAACTGTCAAAGTACAGGCATCCCAATTGAAAGACTTAGTATATATATATATATATATATACAACAGATGGGGAAAAATTTAAGAATAGAGCAAACGAACACAAAAGTGAGTACAAGAAATACAAAAGATTAGGAAATTCACCCCATACTAAGTCAAACATAATGTAGAAATGGATTATCTTCTACGCAAACTGCAATGGAATGCCTACATTTTCTTCAAGAATACACATTCAACCTGTCCAGAGATAATATAAATAAAGTTTAATTTCAAAAGTATCTACACTAGCATCAACAATCCGCTCTACAATATGTGCACAAACTTTCAAATATATACAACACAAATAATTATTGAGACATACATGATGGGTTCGAGAATTAGTGATAGAAGGCAGTGTATACGTAAGAAGTCAGACTAAGGTTAGGGATGTTATAAAAATGGTGAAAATGTAAACAGGGAATGTGCAAGACTTTTTGCAAGAGGAGTATATCATCACTGGTTAAAGAGATTAACCTTGAGGAAGCCGAGAGACCTAATAACTGGTGGGACTGAGAACTCAGAAGTTATATGCGAGTCGCGTGAATGAGAAGAAAACACAACCGTGGCGAGTTGAAGGAATTTGGAGAGATCTTCGTTCAGCAGCACATGAATAATGATTATGATGATGAGATACAGTGTGTAGAATTGGTTCAATATACATGGGGAATAAGATAAATTTTATATTTGCCTATAAAATCGACTCAACATAACTGCCACATATATCTTCGGCCTGTTAATTAGTAATCATCTCGCTTCATTTGATCTTTTATCGTAAATGATACTCATGAACTTTATTAATAAAAAAATTATTTAATATCGTGATATATTAATAATTTAAGTACATAACACATTTATTTCACAAACTAGTAGTATAGCGCCTACTAGCATAACCAAGGCCTTCGGTTCAAATCCATCAGATTGCAAAAAGTTTTTTCTCTAGTTATTTATCTACTTATACATCAGTTACCATAAATGGACTAATTTTATTTTATTTAATTGTGTTATTTGATGATCTAGTAGTTATGAAGCTGTGTAGATTGATTTGCATGGATACGAAAATAAATAAAAAAAGAGAAATGAGTTTTTGCATTCAATTGTACTAGAACCGAGGGGACCTATGCCAAGTTAGTCAGGTGCTCACCACTAGAATATGGATTTTCTGTTTTAAAGAGTAAATATGTTAATTTTAAACTGTTAATAAATCATTATATTAAATAATAATTTTATTATTACACACATATTATTATACAATATATATTATAAGAATTTGTAACGATATATCAAAAAAGTTGGCAATAGTAGATTTATTAATTACCTAACCAAAAGTTTAATACGATAAATATGGTGTCTACTGGACCATTTCTACACACTGTATAAGAAAGTACCAATTGCATCCCAGAACAAATGTATCTAAATATCAATACAGTCACAAGAAATATATCTGAAAAACATAAACATTTAATTATCTATTAGTATTATGCTAGCACCATTCTCTAATTTAATTATCAGTATTACCGGCCAATAAAAAATGAATACCAGTTAAACGTCGTTTCTATATTTTCACTATTTGAATTATTTTTATGCAGCTTCGATGGTTATTTGTGTACCACTTTCGCAGTTTACCCCAACAGAGCGTACCGTCATTTCCTCTTTAATAATTTTACCCTTTAATCTTGATCCATCGAGCCCTGCAAGAGACACTTAATTAATATATTGTATAGTTGTTTACGTAGAAAATACGGTTTGTTTGATTTGAGAAATATAAATACCACAACTAACATTTCAGGGATTTGCTAAAAGCAGAGTGTTATTTGTTAGAGTGTGTGGTATTAAACATTTGACTTGGAAATTTGTTGGGTATAAAATAAAAGCGCTGTCGTATGTGCTTACATATGGTGTATATCCAAGCAACGTGTGGTTGGATACCTGAATTACACGTGTAGGAATATATTTGCTATGGTGAGTAAACCGAAAAATTAATTCGCATTGAAGCAGGGTAGGTAAATATCAAACTATATAGATTAATGCGTAGGTATTCTATATAAAATTTTCAAATGACAATATATCTAACTGAATAATCCATATACGTTTTTTGCACCAGCATATATTTTTTCAATCATGTTTGAATGTATGCGGTACAGTCGTATTCATTATTAACAACCGATTAACTTTTTTAGAAATATCCAGTATTCCTATTGTGAATGTGGATCATTACAGGAGTGTTGCTATGCTACTAAAAGTATTAAATCAAAATCAATATGACGTTTTCAATTCAGTTTCATAATCAATCTTTGTCCGGGCCAGTAACATATGTCAATAAAGTATTATATATGTATGTACGGAACTCACCAAGGGATACAGGGTAAAAAATCAAAACCTTCATTGGTGAGACTGATCATTAAAGACACCATGGGTCAAGAGTAAATGCGATCTTTTTTAGCATATGCAATTTATCATAATGGTCAGGACAATTAGCCAATTAAGTCCATTCTTGAATATAGGCTTTTCCTAATTGTTTTCATCGTTCCCTGTTCTGTGCCGGCTGTTCATTTAAGAACGTAGTACCATCGCATAGGTGATCTTCATCTTACTCTCTTGTATTCGTACGGCCTCCATTCTATTATTCGCCTGTCCTATCTCATCCCATCGCTTCTTGCAATGTGATTTACAAATTTCCATTTGAGAGATGCAACTTTCTCTCCTATATCGGTGACTTTGGTTACGTCTCTCACTCTGCCGTTTCGGTATCTATCTCTTTTAGTTATACCTATCATTGACCTTTCCATAGCTCTTTGCGCAGTCTTCAGTGCCTCTATGGTCTTTTTCGTTGTAGTCAAGTTATCTGTGCCGTATGTTATCACTGGTGATATGCACTGGTTGAAAACTCGTGATTTAAGATGCTGCGCTATTTTCTTATTTCGCAGGATGAATGATATTTTCCCGAAGGCCATCCATCCTAGCCTTATTCTTCTTCTTACTTATTATTTCTGGTTGTTTCGATCATTAGCTATTTTGTACATGTAATTTTCAACCATTTGGATCCCCTTTCCTCCCTCCAATCCTGGTTCTTCCTGTCCACTGACTCACTATTCACGTCAGCTTTTGCTAGTGTTTTGTCTATTATTTCTTTATACCGATTATGATGTTTTTAGAGTTCTTCTGCTGTTGTTTTTGTAGATGTATTCTTTATCCTATCCCTTCTTTCCATTTTCTTATCAATGACGACAATTGCTCTAATAAGCCTGTGGTCACTTCCTGTATTGTATTATGTAGTATGTATAAGTGTGGCGATGTCTTGAATTGTATCCTTCCTGTCTGCGAGTATGTAGTCCATTCCATGCTTAGTGTGCCTGTCTGGGGATTTCTATGTCCAGAAAGAGCTCATGTAGTATAGATTGTTTTCGCACATAAAATTCATCATGGTATCCCCTCTTTCTTTTTTCACCACTGATTTTAAATCCGCAATGGCTTTCTTTTTAGGTCTTTAAATAACCCCGTGCAAAAGTTAATATAACAAACTTAAATTCCACTAGGAATATCGTATACCTGATATTATTCAACAACCTTGTTTGATTACATTCTGCATATAAATAATTTATGTGTTTTCCACAATATCATAAAACTTTAGATTAAAATCCTCGCTTAGATTTTAAGAAATGAATAAAAACCTTAAAATTGTAGTTATATCGTCGCTGACCTTTATAGCCACAATTTATTACAGCGCAGATTTATTGTATTCCACCAGATATTAGCAATTTTTACAAATGGGTTTCGTTCGCAGGACAAATTTAAGTTTAAAAATGGATTGATTATAAAAGAAAATATTAGATAATAGAATTATACCATAAAAAAATGCTAAACACAAATTTTACCAAATGGCATGTGTATTAATATTGGACTAAGAGTAATGAAACAAGAATTGAATCTACAAACTTTTTTGTCAAAATATACTAAACATCTGTAAATATTCCCAATTTATTAAAGTCAGGGGCTCATTTTTAACTCAAAATGTCAACAGTTTCTCATTTACTGCACTATGAAACCCTTTTTATAGTGTAGTGCCTAAATAAAGTATTATACATTTGGACTTGTCCATACAAAGTATCAAAAAGGTCTGCATATTTTTATAACCTTTATTGAAATAACTAACTAATATTGATTTTCAAAAAAATCAACATTTCATTGTTTTTATAATATTTCACATTTATGAGCTAACCGGACTGAAATAATAATACCAAATATAAAGTCAAATATCATTTAAGACGATCAAATAAGAACATAATCTCAGAATAAAAAATAAGATTGACACAATATACAAATATTTGATCAATTCGTTAATTTATTACTATAGTATTGTTAAATTTTGTCTTGCGAGATCCATTTCCGCATATGGATATATAATATTATATAAAATTATTGTGAAGATATCACTTTAGTTCACTTCTATTTAAATATATGAATATTTTAAGATATTTTATGCATTTTGTGTAATTATACTTTTACATTACGATTTTTCAATAAATCTTCCAGTAGCTCAATACGCCACATAGTTCTACGATATCCTGGACATTCATTTAAAACTTGAAAGGGCTTTGAGAATAGTTCTTGACAACTACGTTCACTGGAAACTATGCCGCTTACGATTTCCAAGAGGGAGAGCAAACTTATGAGTCCATTCAGATAAAAATGCATCACGTGTAAAGCGGTTAAACAAAATATTAAATAAATTGCAGAACTCGAACGGTAGGTAGGGAAGATGATTGTTTTTAACAATTCTCCTCCCTTTACAAAATGCTGGAAACGCTCCAAAATATGTGAACCACTTTATTTAAATAACACCATACATTTTATGTAATGTGAACGATGTAAAAAATCCAGAATTAGAAGGTCGAAAAATGTAACAAACGGTGAAAGAATTTTAGACGTTCTTTGATGTGCCCTACATTTCAGCACGTTAACATACTATCATCATACCATTATTATTTTTGTCCTCAAGTAATGTCCCATGGAGCCAAGGATCACTACTGTATCCATTACCAAGTAGGTGATAATCTTTAATAATAAAAATTATTCAGTGCGTAGACTTCCACGGCCACAGTAAATATCTTCAGGTTTTCCGAGAGATAACAGTGTGTAGGCTTTTGTGTTTTCCCACGTTTCGTCCACCGTTGCAGGGGACATTGTCAAGACCTGTAGCTCTTAAAAGTGCTAATTATAGATTGCAATGTAACTCTGAAAAGTGCTAGATGTAGGTTGTGAGAGCTACTTGTTATTCTATTATTAGCAGTTTTTAGAGCCGGTCGGCACCTACTTCTAGCACTTTTCAGAGCTAGATAACAATCTATAAATAGCACTTTTAAGAGCTACAGGTCTTGGCAATGTCCCTTGCAACGGTGGACAAAACGTCGGAAAATACAATAGCCCTCACACGGTCATCTCCCGGAAAACTTGAACATAAAACAAAAATTATGTCCAATCAAGATGCGCCTAGTGTGGGAACTATCAGAAAATAATGGTGACAGGAAACCACAATTCTATCAACTTCTTACTGATATTATTAATAGTGGTCGAAACTTTTCGAGTAAAATTATATTTCAAGCAGCCTTTACTTTTAATTTGTAAAAATAATTTACTCAGCTTAAAGTCCACACAAGATAAACATCTGGACGGGTACTATCCACCTGTTAACCACTGACAAATATTTTCACCATCTCAACTAAACTACTCTCCAGTCGAGTAGTTTATAACTGAACAGTTGGAAATTTGTCTCTACTTATCACAGTCTAAAACAGATCCATTTTTCTAACGTGAAGCCCCAGTAAATTCTTTAACCTAATCGATCCAGAGATTTGGAAAACGCCCCGAGATTGCACACTTTCAAACTTTTACCTGGACAAGTTTATCAAAGTTATCATCTTTTCTGCGAGTGACGTGTTCAAAATATTTGAGAATCCGATATCTTGCAGTGGTTGACAATTTTTTCTCGATTTTGAGATTGTTATTCGTAGGCACACAAAGAAACGTTCAATTCGGCTATATGGAAAGTCATAACATCGGCACGTATTCCAACCTGCAAATGAGAATATTGACAATTTATTTTTCACCTTTTACAGAACATGTAGACCTGCTATTTTCACCAGAAAGGTTTAAAGAAGTTAACCATACTATATAAGACACGATCATAAATAGAAATAGTACATGTCTCTATTTGAGAGACTCACCTAGTTTAAGAAACACATGGATACATGTTTATTGCAAATTATTTCATTTGCTTCCAAAAATACTGCAAACATTTAATACTCCCTTATTTTAAAAAAATAAAGTTTATAAGAAGGAAAGCGTAGCTATTCAACGTCTCGATCAAATTATTTACTTGGGTTACCCTAATATCCCTAAAATATGGTTCATTGAAATAAATATGGGAAAATACATACAGAATTTAATTTCATTTAAGACGATTTAAAGATTTTCAATATGCGAGTTCTATGAGAATCAGCCTCTTGTAAAATCGAAGGGTTCTTATAAACACTTGTCCGTTTTTATGCAGAAGCTTTTCTGATATTCCATTCAGGGATAATGACGTCGATAAACCTTTTATTTGTTTCTTTATAGTTTGCCAAAATGTACAGATTTCGCTAGAAACACAAAATTAGGAATCCATAAGCATTCACTATTTTAGAAATATAAGATGGTTATAACGATTGATTTCCTTCTTTTATTCTAAGTAAATATATTAATTAAAAATACCGTACCATGTGCAAAGCTTGGTTATTCATATGTTATAAACAGTTATAGTTTAGGTTTTTTTGCATGAGTCTATCTGTAGACACTGGCACTTGTGCTTTTAATGACTTTTTGATATAATCGATCAACCGAAAATGGTACTTTCTGCCTATCAATTTAAATTTTGTTGTCTAGAACAAAAATTATTTAAAAATATAAATTTAACACTATTGGTAAATTGGTCAAATAAGTTATAATGGTATAAAATATGTTTGTCAGAGATGTAGTGGGGGATAAGGAAGCAAAAAATTTAATTTTTAGATTGTAAGTATAAATGTCAGATTCAATGTCAGTGTCAACTGTTCAGTCATCTTCACAACATTTCCTCCGTCTTCTATATAAATTGATTTATTTGATTAATTTTTGGGTTTTAAAGCACATAAGTCTAAGGCTATTAACGCCATTAACTGGTTTACTAGGTTAGATCGGAGCTCTATTGATAAAAATCATATATACAGACTTGTGTTTAAGTGCACGTATCTGTGTGTATATCCGGATGTGTATAGGTGTGTGTAAATAAGTGTATCTGTGTGTGCGGGTAGATTTGTCGCGTCTAAGGACACGCAGTCACTGTAACGGTGGGAACATAAATTTGAAAGTAGTAATCTAGTAAATCACTGGAGATATTGCAAAAGTTTGGAAAATTTTACGACAATGGCATGTCACAATGAGAAAAAGTCATCCTTGAAATTCAAAATTAGAGCCAACAAATCAAAAACTATCTGGTGCGAATTGTACCACAATTATAATATCTTTGAAAAGGGTTTTTTGTTATTTATGTTGTAATAAATCATAATAATTTGTTATGTGATTACATTCTTAATCATCAGTGAGATTATGTTGAATTTATTTGTTTGGTACGCTTACATACTTGTTTTGTGTAAATGGCTACCACCAGTGATTGTGGGAAACGATTGTACCTTGGAACGGTTTTACCTTGGGACACTTGCTATAGAAATCAACCACTCTAGCGGTAACTCTTACGAAGCGTCAAGTGTAAGTTTACTTTTGTGCGATCTTGAAAGTAAAATTTAGCTGTCATTTCCGGAGCGTATAAAAATAAGGTAAGCATCGTTATTAATATTTAAACATATTATCTTCATAATAAATACCTCTAGTGGTAGTGTTTTATTGCTTATTATGGATAACCATGAGAACCACCTTTCATTAATAGCGATTAATCTGACGAAAGGAAACATCATCACTGTGTTGACGTTCCCCATACACCAGCCACAAGCTACAGCCGTTGGATAGGTGTATCTTTGGCCTATTCAAAGCTTATTATAATAAATCTTGTATGGATTGTGCTCAGCCACCACGGAAAGTCCACTTATATTTAGGATATATTAGTATTATTGCGCAAAGCATTTCCTTTGGAATACACTCCGAGTAAAATCCCTACAAGATTCAGGGTTACTGATTACAAAATTTCACAGAACAATCAGAAGTGACTCCTTCGTAATGTGATACATTGAAACCACATATATAGCTTTGCGTTCTGATGAAATTCGTACATTAACCAGAGCGCCAAGTAGGAATTCTTGTAGTAGAGGAAGAAGACTTGGAAGGTATGTATGCCACTGATAAATCAGAGAAGCATAAAATTAAAGAGAAAAAAAGTAGATAGGCAAGCCACACCCATGAAAAGAAGGTAAAAAATAGCTTTGAAACATTTAGCTTCTTCTTCCTAGAAAAAACTACCCAAGCTTGACACTAGCTCAGGAGGAAGTAGATTCTGTTATAGTGTTGGGCATGAGGATTTTTCACATTTCTTTTAGGTACTAGCTAAATTTGAAGTCACCAACAGAACTACAGGGCATGTTTACAACTTTGAATTAAGAAAACTCACAAAATTCCTCAGAAAGCAAAACATCCATTTTACTTTCCGAAATCATCAGCGTTAGTCACAATAGTATGAAAGTGAAAGCGTTACCATCTTCAACAATACGTCGAGGGTTTCATTCCTTTAATATTATATTGCCACAGGATATTATTTTAAAATTAATTGGATACAAGAAGAAATGTTTCATATATATATATATATATATATATATG
>JAWQRN010000637.1:0-27583 GCA_033557685.1 Sperchopsis tessellata | reverse complement strand
AACCCTTTCCAAAGTCAGGTTGAACAGCACACATGATAATGAGTCCCCCTGCCGTAGACCTCTGCTCACTCGAAACTATCTAGATATATCGTTCTGCACCTTCACCTTGCACGTAGAATTGGCCATCGTTATACGCAGCTAATATAAACAGTATAGGTATATTAGTCTATACTTTAACTTCTATTGGATCGAAGACACCAATTAAGTAATTTCATATCTGCATTCAGGTATTGAACACCTTTTGACTCAAGTGAATCTGATGATTCCTGGAAGGAGTGAAAAAGAATATATTAATAATAATAATACAATTAAACAATTTCAGATATTTCCTATAAAAATACAGATGCAAGTCCTCTGTCCAAAACAAAAATGCTGGAAAATCAAAATTGATGCCAATGATCATGTGGATAAGTTATTGATTAAATAACCAGGTTATATGCAAATATATTTATTAGTATGTAATTTTTACTGTACAGAGAATTTTCGTATTTAAGTAAGCTACAATTTTGATGATTTTCTAATGCATATGTCAGCCCGTTGAGAATGTTGGAATTTTATCACAGTAATAACAAAGGTACGTATTATTGGGTGGTCAAGGGATATCAAAAACCATTAAAAGGTAACTTCTGTTCCGTTCGCCCACTAATTCAAAAAATATAAATCGTTAATTGGTCGTAAAACAAAGAGCCGTGAGAAATATTCTTGCAATGTACATTGAGAGCTGGTCCAAATGAAGCAACTAAAGGTCAGAACGGCATACGGCCGAGCTGCATTTTTATCTTAACGGCCGTAAAGTCGGTAACAAGACTTCCTCACTTATGTCCCTCCCGATGTCACAGAGTTTATCGGTGCATAAATTTCAGCTTAAAATCTTGACCATATAAAACGGTGTCCGAATCAGGATAGCAGCGACCAAGCCTTTTATTAGCTTATGTTAATTTGCTTCATTATCCCCCAAGATTGCTGCTTGTTATTAACGATTAAATTTGAGCATCTTGTGATTGCTTCTTAAAGAATAACAATATGACATTTAAAATAAATTACTTTAAGAACAGGGGTGGTTTGAAAATTTTAAGAGCCTTGAAAAATATTATATCTATAAAAGAAGGGCCACCATCCTAATTGGAAATTGACGACTGGTGGTAAACCTAGTATGTATTCTGTATTATTGAGTCTGTGAATATTTACGATTCTGATGTACCTGTTCTAATAACAAACTAAGCGTAGAAGTTTGGTTATATATTTTAGTAGTTCCTATATACAATATTTAGCAGTATTGAAAAACTGGTGTCATCCGTAAGTCAGTCTAGGACATTAAGTAGAGGAATGTAGTCCTGGGAGTGGGTTTTGTACGTGCCTTTGGAGGGAAGAGTAAGCACATCAAGTGGCTTGAGAAAATGTATTGCCTAAGTTGTAGTTTATAATAATTGTAAATTCATCTTTTTGTAAAGCATTTATTTCCATAGGGCGTATGGATGAACGCGAATGTATTTAGATATACCATAGATATGAAGCGAATATACTATGGATGAAGTAATGTGTATTAATCTGAACATTCAAAATAATACATCTCATTTCTGCAGTAAAACATTTAGCTCAATTATCTACTTCGAAAAAATAACTTATATAAGACTATCAGCAATATTGCTCGATTTAGATGTCGGAAGGAAGGAAGAAGCAATTAAGGGTGGTTGTCACAGGAAGAGATGGTATGTCGACCTTGCGTGGGGGAGAAATAACTAATCGACCATATATTGTATTAAGAGATTACCCAGCGACGAAAGATATGCAAGCACATGGTATCTATATTATTTTTGAAAAATAAGGGTGGGAAACTGGAATGTATGAAAAAAATGTTTGTGGAAGAGAAGTGTGCCAGGCTTCTTTGAATTTGATTTTGTACAGATATGAGACTTCTCACTTTGATCTGCATGTTTAATAAACATGATTACTACCACAACTATGTATGTACTTAGTGGTATTCCCCTCTTTGACATTCTTGAGAAGTTTTAAAAAAATTAACAGTCAAAATGAAAACAAGATGCTTAGTATTAAGTAACACATTAAAGTTTATTTCTATTCTATTCATTCTGAAAAAGATATAATTCACAGGAAATTAAACAATCTTTTGAATTGGTCTTGCTGGTATTTTTTATTTTGATTTATTATATTCAATTATTTGTAAACAATATACATGGGAAATTAAATTAATCGTGACTTTATTAGAATCGGATGTGGTTGTAGTCCGCTTTAATTTAATGTTTATAAGAACTTTATTGCTCTGCAGTAATTTTTTACCAAATCTACGTATTGGACGAGTACCTTTGGCTCGGTTCACCTCTACCTTACTATACGATTATCATACGTATAGGTCAGTACTTAGTGCGCCTGTTCATATGTTGTTTTTGTCATATTTCTTTTTATGTTTGGTTTTGCTTTTTCAAGCGATATATTAAAGAGCAATGTGGCTAGCGGATCAAATTTTCTAAAGTCGTTTGTTATTATGAAATTCATTTTCTATTTTCACTTCACATTTCATTCTTGTCAGCGTAATTTTTGTTAGCCATATAAGATTTTGCCTGGGTACTCCCTAAATCATTTATTGAGTTTCATAGTAGTTTTATTGTGTTGTCATACGCTGCTCTTAAATCCATGCATATATGGTGAGTTTAAAAATTAAATTAACTGCTTTTATCAAGTCTTGTGGATTTCATATGCTTAAAAGATTTAAAAGACGAAACATTTCAATCTGTATTAACCTTCCACAATCATTATGTATGTAAACTTTCGCTGCTAAAAAATATGTCAGTTATTAATGAAAATAAACGGCACTTCCTTCACCTTCGCTCTAGCTCACCAGCAACAATATGTTCGCTCAAAGATTGTCGTCATCTTTGCAAACATTAATTGGCAGTAAACAGCCATGAAAACATTTTAGCGATGCCTTTTTATCTTCAATGTCGTAAACTTACAAGGATACTTCCTCTCTTATTTGTTGGTGTCACACGGTTTATCGTTGTATAAATTTCTACATGAGATCACGAGAATAAAGTATCTTGACCGGATCGACCGCAGAAACTGTTTTGGTTTCCGGCCAAGACCAACAGCCTGCAGCACCAGAGTAAATAAAACACGGTCTTATTTACACAGCAGGACCGTGCAGTTATATGCAGAGAATGATTGGTTGCATATTTTCAGCCGTAAATGAGCATACAGTTTCACGAAAACCATCTAAGTGCCGCTTCAACCTTGCGGATGCACGTTGGAATGCCTTGGATTTATTTATTGCGTTTGCGTTTCTGCGCTACTTTATATGTCCATATCGAAAAATGGTTGTTTAATCAAGGAAATATTATTAATCATACGTCATATGTATGTTTATATCCTTCGTTTTTTCTGTTGATTTCCTATCATGAAGTGTTTCTTTATTACAGAAGAATTACGATGCTGATTTCAATGCATATTTGAAATACGAAGTATATATAATCTGTTTAAATAACACTAGCTAGTTTACAGGCAAGCACTCTAGAAAATGATTGTGGAAATGCTTCAAAAATTTGTTGTAAGATAGCATAAGTTGTATCATATTTAGAGGAAAGAGCATCTCGCTTAAAATTAAATTAAATACAAATAATAGCTCAGTTAGGATAGAAAACGCCATTAGCAGATCGCCACGCGCATTTTTTGTTACATGCGTTGGTAGGATAAGATAGTGGTCGGAAAAAAGGAACCAGTTCTATTAAATAGTATTTTAAAAGTAAAACAGTGTAAAGAAACTACCAGTCTCAACAAATAGGAAACTCATAGCTCAAAAAACATCAAGAACTTATTTTTGTTTGAAATTAATTTTTGAGTGTAGAACTCGTTAAAATAACAAATAATTTTTCTCGTTTTTTCAGCAATAAATTATCAGGTCAAAAATGTTGAAATGGATTTTTAACCCAATCATATATACTTCTTTGTTCTGGAAAATAATCTGAAATATATTTTTTTTTGTACTAGAGAATACTTAGTTTTTCTAAATCTTCAGTTTATCAAAACATTGTATGTCATATTTGAGTACACATATTGCGCACACACCTAGTTTTCAAAGTAATTCATTATTTCATTTACTTTTAATTTAGTTATAGGACGATTTCTAGAAGAGATAATTTAACTTCGTTCAAAATTTAAAATATATATGTTAAAAGTGCCACACATAGAAACCACATTTCATCATTTAATTTTTGAGCATAATGATGTTCTTACTTCCTTTTTCAACTTCATAAACCTGCTCAATATTTGTCTTCGTGATAACTGGCACACATTTGCATGTAGAAGCAAAGTTTTATAATTACTAGATAACTCTTCGCATCATTCTTAATTTCCTGGATTATATGTAATTGATTATTTTTTACGTCATCTAAAATTTCTTTTGATTTATCTGTGAGTAATTTCACAACGATGTAATGACGCTGAAGAGAGCAATGGAAATTTAATATGTGTATAACTATTACTTTTATTATGGATATGGCTCTTTTATTTGCTTCAAATAAATATTTTACACCATCTGAATAAATATGAAAACATAAACACCAAGTTACTTCATTTTGTTCAATGCATGTAAGAATAAAATTAACATTGATTTCTCCAGTAGTTCTATCTGGAAGAGACAGATACTTATTTATATATAAGGACGCTCAAATTAAAAACGTAACGTATATCTATAAAGTAAAGAACCATGTAACATATATAGTTTCATCCAATTACATAATAAAATCATGAGGAGAAGAACTTTAAGTGGCATATTAATTCGTTTTCACAAAAATATGCCGTAACTTAAATACTAATAACAATTGTAGTGTCAATATATGTAGCATATATTTCTTCAATCTTCACCTTAAGCTAATTTTCATTCTGAATATGGATGTATTTAGAAAACATTGTCTGTGTGTTTTATAAAAAAAATTTGCGGTTAAAGTAGTCAATACTTTTATTAAGAAAATGTAAATGATTGCTATCCAAGTGTCTTTTTAATTTGGCTAAATTTAAACTCATATTATAAACGACTTTCTTACATTCAATACAAAATCTATTTGGCTGATACTCATTACCAGTCCGTGTAGAAGATCTGAACATGTCGTTTCTTCCACTGTTGCAAGAGAAATTAGCAAGGCAAGTGATTATTTCAACGAAGTTCATTCGTTGAAGTACATCACTCGCCTTGAAATTGTGTCTTGCAATAGTTGATACATTTCTTTCAGTTGTGTTTGGTATGCCGTGCTGTCAAATAAATTATCAATTGATACGACAGTATTTGGGAACTATTTTTTTAAACTGTTGTTTTTTCTTCTGAAATTGTTTCTCTTGAAATTTGTCTACGAAAATAACTGGTAGTGACGCAAATTCTTAGATATGTAAATCACGAGACGCTGAATGTTTTCGAGAATAACACCTAAACCGAGGCTGTACGATATGTCATACGTTTTGAACAATTTGCTAAGGCCTGGTAGCACTAAGTACTATATTTTGCTGATACCGATTTCAAGATTGTCTGACTACTAAGTGTCCCTAAACATAAATACTTGTAATCTTTCAAATCTGCGTGTTTCAGCACTTCTCTATTTCCACTTTATTGTTAGCATACTAACTTTAAATATAAGAGAATGAGATTTTTTACTTTTCTTATACTACAAACCAAGTAAAGTGAAAAAAACTTGTTTTCAGTTTATGGCACCCACTTGTTTTCGCTATAATAAAATGTCGCACACAGTTGGTATTGTTTAATGTGATATCAAAAAAGGTTTGCAAAACACTTTTTGACAGAGAATTTCTTTATTTTTTGGAATTTTTATTTATTGTGATCGCCAGAAGTAAGCAGACCTTAAAATATTTAAAGACAATGTATATGTTTACTACATAATTTATACGTCACATAAGATTATCATACAGTACAACAAGAAACTGCAGCCTAGTCAATGTAACTAGTAGATCGTCAATATAAACTATTAATTTTAAATTGTTGGTGATCTTGATCTTTATAATGAAGCAACAAACTATGAACAAAACAAATAAGTATAACATATTTATGGTAATACATACACCCATAAAATATTAAAATTAACGATTATGTAAATTTTCATGATTTCAAGCATCTTAATTTTACGATTTACGTAGGTGTTTTATACTTTTAGAGCTTCCATTAAGAAAAGAGAAAATCTTTATAGCTAAAAAGAAAATGAACTAATTAATTCCAAGCAAATCGTTACGCTAAAATTGGCCAGAAATTACACGGTGTCAAAGCCGACGTATATGGCGGTTACAGACAAACAGTAATCAGACTCTTTTGCTTCTGATCTGGCGCCAAAATGTTTTTGGATATTTCTTCGAAATCAATCAAAACACTTGCCCACTCTCTTGAGGGTTACTGAAGAGTGTTAGTAAATTCTTCACTGGTTGTTTTGAGAAAAAACTTAAAGAAACGGGCTCACATGGACAGCAGTTAAAACTAAATTAATTAATCGATTAACTAAAAATTTGTCAGTTTTATGACGGAAAGTTAGATCGTGTTTCTTAAATGAATAATCTTCTTTCGATATATCCAAATGTGAATACAATTAGCGTTTTGGGTGGCTTTTCGAAATACATGAATTAATCTTAATTAATAGATTCTAAAGCTAGTGATATAAACTTCCTTACAATCAGCTTTACCTACAAATTAGTGGTAAAATTTAGAAATATTAATTGTAAGAGCTGTAGAAATTTGTGTATGTAGACCTTAATATTTTTTATTGGTTCAATATTCTGATTAATATCTAATAAACATTTCTTCCAATTAACTGTAATTTTTTAATAAATGCTAATTAATTATTATTTAAACAATATCAATAATCGAATAGATACTTTATCAATAAATCTAAAGTCAACTTATCTCTCACGGATGTGTTCTATGGGAAATGGAAAGCCATAAAAATAGTATATGTGGTTTAGGCTATTAAATTTAGTCGATACTGATGTTTAGATTGAGATAAGATAAAGTTGCAAGGAACAGCGTGAGATATGATTAATATAGACATTTGGTCAATCGGTACCATTCAACACAACATACATTTTAATAAACTGAAGAAATATTCATCTACCGTCTTTTCCAAATTATTATTGGAATCGTAATATGCAAATATTTGAGGTTATATAAATTTACGATTACATTAAATACCTTTTTAACCTTTACCATATTTAAATGTTAAATAAACAGTAGATAGTGAAATTTAATATTTGATTGAAGATCAGGATGTGCTTTCAACATTATCAATGTGTCGAGTTGATGGCAAAATGACGAACAGTAACTCACTAAAAGTAAATTTGTTGTCATGCATTAGATTTGCATGTTGACCTTTGTTGTATCCAATAGCTTTGACAAATGATACCGTTGCCTTTAAGTGCATTCAAGTTTGTATGAGTGTTTTCTAAAATATCTTAATGTATACTTTTTAAACACGATGACGTATTTGTCTAATGTTATATACCAAACTATTCAAATAAGTATGTAAACTTTTTTTATTTTTCTTCTTCTCCTTCCTACATTTTGTTAATTTTTACGTGCTTTTTAAAGTTATTTACAAATATGTTTGGCGGAGCTAGGTCGGTGCTATAAGTATGCATTTGTTAGTGAGTATTTTTCTATTCAAAATTGGGATTGCTACAAGAAAAAAATTATCAAGTTTAAAGAAAAAATATCTGTATTTTAAATGTTATACTATAAAAACTTATACAAAAGAAACCATTATGAAATTTTAAAATTGAATTTTTATGCATAACAAAATTAAAAAGTTCCTTATTAAACGTTAAATTAATTAATTGCACTATCGGCCCATAGAAACATATACTGTGTGCATCCCTTTATATTATCGAGGGATTCGTAAAGTCAACTTCGGAATTTCGCAAGATTAAACTTCAGAATCCTCATCAAAAATTCACAAAATTTTAATTAATTTAATTTACTAGAAATACACTTGAGGGAAGAAAAGTAACATATTGTTAGCATTCGTGCTTTGATATCAAATTGTGTGTTGTGGAAAGTAGCCCACTGAAACCAGCTTCAAAGTAAGCGTGCGATACTTCTCAAAATATGCTCACCCGCGATCTCAAAGCATATATACAAGGAATGAAATTTATATTCGTATGTGGAAAACAGCTAATTACTATCAATAGCCGTGCTGATGACGTCTTAATGACAGAAACACGTGTCCACTGCAATTCTGTTTTTTCCCATCATTTTGCGAAGTGTAGTTAATTTCTGTATTTAATATATTGACGGTTTGCTCGATATTTGAATTTATCAAATATTAAAATAACACAATCAAATAGCTGATTGGTAAAAAATCGATTAATGGATTATTTCGATTATTCAATAACTCGGTTATTTTACAATGCGAAATTTTGAAGTTTGGTTATATGTAGATAGTTTTATAACAACAAAAACTTCTTGAAGAAAAGAAGCTGAAAATAGCCATATTTTAGTAATTTTAATTATCTAAACCAGTGGCTCCCAAACTTTATGGTTCGCAACTCTATATATATGTGTGTATATATATATATATATATATATATATATATATATATATATATATATATATATATATTTATATAAACTGTACATTTCAATGGACATTTTGAAGTAACATAATGCAGTCACTATCTTTTCCCATATATTATGTGTAAAAATATTCTGTTGTCTTCATAAGTAAGGAAACTATTTGATGTGTGTGGATAATTTAATGGTACATCATATAGTTTATAAAACGTCATTGATATTACCCATCATCATCCCTAAAGCCCCATAAGCGATGATCACAGGTAACTTGTGCAGAGGCACAAGTATTAACTTGTTGTATATATACTACAGATATTTTCTGTAACTCTTCTTTTAGAGGAAAGTTACCAAACACCATTCCACTACCACCTGCTAGTTATCTAATTACTTTGAGAACCAGGCACATATTTAAGTTACAGGGTACTTTTGTTTGTAATATTGTTATCCGATAGCTGTAAATCTTGTTAAGCTGGAGTAATCTCTACACTAATAAAAAATGCAAAATTTGCAAGATTAAAACTGTATGTGGTACCACAGTACGTATTTTGTTTTACATTGTGTTCAAAAAAATGTGGCCAGTACATAGAAAAGAGTTGGTGGGGTGGGCACACCGTTACTCTCCGACAAAGGGTTGAGCACCATTGCATTAGATTCTTCCTGGAAGCGAACACCATGTAACCGAATTATAATTTGCGCGAATTATTTTTAGATTCAAACATGCGTGAATTAAAAAGTCACATTTAGCCATTTCACGCACTACATAATAATTCTCATCTGGAAATCCATAACAAGTTTCGTATACCCAAATCGTTACGTAAAACTCTCAACAATTGTTTCCGGTAAACGAATCACTTGGCAATAACATGGTTTCATTCATTTATCTACCCATCTTGCAATATCAGAAACTAAAGATTTTGTATCATGTCTTCATTACAGCTTCCATGAGTTACCCGGGATTTAGATTTAATTAACTCAATTATGTTCCTGAAAGATGTAAAGACCCTTGCACTATTTTAAAGGAACTTTATTACGCTATGATGTTCAAATACAATCGCACTCATATAATCAACAAAAAGTATCTCAGTTTCATATATAGGTAAATTTTACATTTTAGGCGTTCCTAATTTAAATCAGAAGATAGAGCTTTACGATTTCTTTATACTACCTCCGTTTAATTGTTGTTACATTTTAGATGGTACATGTTTGAATAAGTGAAAATATTTAAAATATACAAAGACCAGAAACCAGACTTACGATTAATTTGCCAGGAAAAAGGAGCGGTTATTCCATACGATTTATGATATTTATTATTTATAATACGCTTTCGTATTTCTTAGTTAAAATTAGTTACTGAAATAGCAACTAAAACGATATTACCTATACAACGTTATCAAGGTCATGATTGTTCTGGAAGTGAAGTTGAAGCCCACGTTATTCGGTGGTTTTAGGCGACACATATATAGATAGAACAATTTAAGATATTTTGTTGCTAAATTATTTCTTTATGTTTAGACGATATACGAACAATCTTCCTAAATATTAACCTTTTCCAATGTTAAGTGTCACACAAATTACTGTGAAGTAATTTTGAGCGTCTACAGTTTTATAGTTCATTTTAATGAATAGTTAAATGTTAAGTTCAATAAAACATAGAAAAATACTTTTAAAACTTGTAAGAATGATAAGCCATTCTGAAACCCTACAAATTTCCCCATGCGCTCATTAAAACCTCATATCATTAAATCTTGTCCACGATTCTAGGATTATAATCAATATTAATTTTACAACTCAAACATATTGCCTAATAACAGTAATAACATAAAGATTATCATACGATAAGCTAGTTTTTATCTCCACTAATATCTTGTTTATTTCTCTTTTATTTGTCTACTATAAAGAGGAGGCAGAAAATGTGCATAAAGCTTATAAGCTTGATTGAGCTGTTATGACAAAGATAATAGCCACTAGGTTTCTTAATTGTCATTTCCAGTTGTAAAACACAGCATTAGAATCAAATGATGTGACAAACACTGATAGAAAATATGCGTGGGTGGCAAGTTGTGTAGGTAGCTCCTTAAAGAATCAACATGAAGTAATATATATTAAAATACGTAATTTTCGTAGAACTGTTAAAAATGGAGCAGTTAAGAGAGAACTGACGTAATGTCAATGACCTCAACATGCTGACAAGGCATAGCAAAATATCAGTGGTTTTGATCAAAAGGAAATAATTAATTGAATGGAAACTATACCATATACATATAAATCTTTCGAATTCGCTTGCTGGTGAAAAAATTAAATTTATATTATATTTAGCTAGATAAAAGTTATGTATGTGATCGTAAACCCAGATATTTTCATGCAAATGGTTTTGCCAGTATGCCTAGAAGTCCAAATTGGTTCATAACATGTCTACCTAATAATACGTTTATTATAATTTGCTGTATTGGAATTAGACTCTTATTGTATCTCAGTATATTAACAATTTTGTTAAGTTTTAGAACCCGTTTTTATATGTAGAGAAATATTTTGTATGTATAATTCGTGCTCATTATTTATTACTATCTGGACTAAATAAATATTAACAAATGTTTACTCAACATCAAAATGCTAAGCCAAAATATTTTTGACTGCTTCTTATTTACATAATAGCATGTATAAAATTGCTTAATTCTTCATCTTGAAAAGTGACAACTAAGACTTATATCTAAAACAATTAGATAAATTACATATTTTATACGTCGTCTTTGCCAATATTGATAGAATCAGGATGTTCTTCTACATGAACCTGTAATCAAGTATTTTACCGTGAAGATGAATTCCAAATAATTTATGGTTACGTATGTATAATATTGCTGTAATAGATACAGAATTGATTGTTTTGATGAAGAATACATTTCATGGATGGAAAAACGTTTATCTCGATTATACCACACAAAACGAAAATGGTATTAAGTGCGTGATGAAAATACCGGTGAAAATATTACAATAAAATTTAGCTAATACTAGCAAATGAAGATATGTACTGTAGTAATTTAGTAATGTAGTGAAATGAGAAACTCTTGTGTCAAATTTTTCAAAATATCGAAATCTCCTTATGCAAAAATTTTAGGCATATTTTTAATAGTTTTTTTTATTACTAGAAGGAACGCTGTGTTCAAAAACTTGTAGATAAGTAATTCCCAACATGGCAACACATTTTTAACACAAATATTTTAGCGGCATGATATTGTAGGAAAGAAATTATAGCTGGTGATTTATAATGGTAAAACTAAAATAATAAAAAAACATTTTGTTAAAAATAATACCAACATTATTATCAAATTGCTCTTCGGGTTCAGGGCTGGACATAAGCCTCTGGCAGGGTGAGCCACTTGTGTCGGTCCTGTACCTCTCACATTCTGTTTCCTGGGATTGGTTTTACATCTTCGGTTCATTTTGTTGGAGGACGTCCTAGCTTGCCTCCTGTCGAAGTCTCCACTCCCGTAATTTCTTTGTAAATCTTTCATCTATCCTTCATGCAAGAAGTCCAATCCAGTTCCTACTTAGCGTTGTTATCTTATAAATAATATCGATTTTACCTGTTGTTATCTCTGAGGGAGACGCTCAGCATTGATCATTTAATAGGTTTTTGGACTACACATAGTTTAGTTTTCGACTTCTTCGTTAGCATTAGTGTTTCGGCTCCATTGGTATTTACAGGCAACACACAT
The DNA here is from genome assembly GCA_033557685.1 of Sperchopsis tessellata. Lineage (NCBI taxonomy): Eukaryota > Metazoa > Arthropoda > Insecta > Coleoptera > Hydrophilidae > Sperchopsis > Sperchopsis tessellata. The sequence goes on along the minus strand of JAWQRN010000637.1, from coordinate 15,298 downwards.
CAGTTAAATATTTTTCTCTTACGACTGATGGGAATGTCTGAAATGAGAATATCTCCTAACTTGCTGAAAGCTGCTGATTATGAAGCTATTATTTGAGGAAGCTCTCAAGTTAAATTGTCTCTTTCTGTTCTAATTTTATGGTCTATGAATTAATATGATTTAACGTGACGGATGGAAGTACCCTATAAGTATGTGTTATCACTTATTTCGAGATTTGTCATAAGCTTGATCTTAGTAAAATTAATTTTGAGTGTAGCCAACTTTGAACAGGTGTTTAATTTGTTCAACATCAAATCTTAAATGGTATAATTTTTCTTCATCGATATGTAGATCAATCTCTTGATAGTATATTTTATTACATGCATATTCGAGAGGTCTAGTGATTAATTTTTCTAACAGCGTATCACCCTGACCTCACCTTGTTCCAAAGGAAATATTTTGGTGTCTCTATGGAGCCGCACAAGATAAGTGGCCGTTTTATAGATGTTTTTATTAAGAGTTTGGTGCCTGTGATCGATCGTCATTATGCCAGTTATCTAAGCATTATCTGTTGGCTTGTAGAATCAAAATCTTTTTCGTTGCCCACGAAGATTAGAAATTAGAGATTTGATATACTATTGACATTTGGATGAGTGATTTCATTATTTGTAAGTGAACATTTGTTCCATAGCCTGCTCGAAAGCCTGTTTTCTTTTTGCTTCATAAAAGTAAAGTTTGGGAGTTAATCGTTAATAATTTTTATCAATAACCTATATAACTGCGACAAGAAGCTTGGTCTATAGTTACTAAGCTTTTCGAAGATACCTTTCTTAGTCATGATCACTATTTTGGCGTTGCTCTGTTTAAAGGGATTTATGCCTTGATTAAACAAGCACTACAAAATATGAATATTACTTTCATGATCGTGTCTCTGCTTTCTTGTACTCCTTGATAACGATTTTATCTTCATTGGGTGCCTTATTTTTTTTTATCTTGCACACCGATTTTACTATTTCGCTATAAATGATCAGATAGGTGTTCTGATGCCTGATTTTAGATTTTAGGAATGACCTCGTCTTCGTCACCACTTTCTTGTTGATATGGTTTGTTGTAAAAGTCTTTTACAATATTTAAAATTTCATATTTGTTGGAAGTTGTTTGCCCAAATTTGTTTTCGAGTTTGCATGTATTGGGTTTATCTATAGCTAGTATTTTGCGCAAGACTAAAATACTGTTATTCTCATTAATCACTTCGGTGTTTCTGGCTGTGTTAAATTTTCTAAAGTTTCTTCCTACAGCTTTTACAATTATTTATCTTTTTCATCAATACCTACAGAAATTAATTAAATCTTTTTTATTTATAATAATTATATTTTTTCACAATAATAACAATAAGAACAAAATAAGTTCACAAAATAAAAATTGATATAAACAGAATTTATCTTTAAATAATCAGAATATTAATGAGATATGTAAGTGCTTGATGCTAACTGCTAACCATTATTTTATCGCAATAATAAAATTCGTATTTATGAATAATATTAATACAATAAAAAATTACATAAACAAGGATACATAGAAATTAATTTTAATGAAATATTTATGCTTAATGTTGACAGTGTTAAACGTTCTTCCACTGATAGGAAGCATATTTAGATATGTTTCCCGTGTTAAGTTATAATCAAAAAATATAGGTCCAATTTTATTTATGAAAACACCACACCAAACTTTAATAGATTTTCTATCGGACGTTTAATTGGAGCAACGGTACTATTTCGTTGATTTTTGTTTTCCTACGAACGTATATTTTTCTGTTAAAAATCCCTGCTCTGTAAAACAATAATTCATCTCTCCATAGGATGTGTTTGACAAGTTAGGGTTTTTGTCCAATCTTTTGAGAATCTGCTGGCAAAATTCTAATCTTTTCTGCTTTTGATCTTCTGGAAGCTCTTGAACCGAAATAGTTTATAAGGCCTATATTCATGTTCTAAACTAGTTTCAGCATTTTATAAAATAATTTATGTATACGATCAAACATCTTAAAACGGTTGTTTTATAATAAATGTTTAAATCAAAATATCAAGATAATAATTCTCGTTTGCTCTAGTGCTACGCATTTTTCTTTAAGACTGTTAGTATCTCTCAAGTTTCTATAAGTATTCAAAAATGTGTTATCACTGGGAGTTCAAGAAGGTCATTTTCCATTTTGTATTAAGTGTGAAAAAAAAGTTCATATATATATATGGTTTCTAAGATGTTGCCATGATAAAACTTTTAATAAAAAACTTATTATTTTTAAATTAATTTCAAAATCATTTTTATGGTTGATAAAACAAAACAGCTTTAACGAATAACACATATAATGGGGAAAGGTCGAGAAAGGAAAAAACCAACTGTCATGGTCATACACAAGTCGTTATTTATCGGGGATTTACTTTTATCTATATTTTATTGTTCTGCTCTTCAGTTTCTTAGTATACAATTTTCCATAACTTTTTGTCATAGTTGAAATTTAATATTTCTGAATTCAAAGTTACGTATATTTTAATTTGATAAAATATGCTACTTAATAAATCCGTGAAAACTAGCATTATTAGATGATGTTTTATGCTTCAACGGATATTATTTAAGCAACGCTTGAAAACAATTAATTTGCTCCCTACAACAAGGTCGACCATTACCATTATGTTCATTAATTGATGGTCCCTACTATGTTTCAATTTTTATAGAAGTAGATGCAGCAACGTGCATTGTCGAGTTGCATAACTGAAGTACTATTACATTTTCTTTTCATTTACATAATTTCTTTTTAAGCGATTTTTTTTTCGCGACTCATTTGAATCATGTTAGCGACTCACTAAAGTGTCGCGATACATCGGTTGGGAAAAATGTATTAATTTCCTGTAGTTTAAGGCAAGGCCATTGAAGATAATATGGTTGCACATAAGTGAAAAAAAAGTTACCACAGTAAACAAATTAAGGCTTGACTATACTTTTGTAGTCGAACTTATAAAAATAGCACACTTCACATTTGTGCGATATTTGTATTTTACATAGCCTTACTAGTTTAGTTATGTTTTCACAGACAACATTCTTATGTCTTTCTTAACATGTCGTCAATTTTAATGGTGGCTTTGTGCATCTTATACCAACCAAATTCCTTTTCCTAATCACAGTCATGGTTTCTAGATCGAGTCTCTAGGCTCTCTTATAGAATGTATCCGCGAACTGTGTAGATTTCTGTTGTTATCGCAAGCAGCCGTTTCAGGACTGGCAATTTATGAAGACATTACAAGGCATTAAATATCTTCATTGACAATGTAATTTAACATATCTGAATGGCTATCTGTTGAATACAGGCTGTTATTTGTACCGCACCTTCACCAAACAATAAAAGGTGTTCATGCTAGTAAATCTTAAGCTGATAAACGCTCTCCTTGACAAATTAGTGTCCTCGTTCCAACGGTCTCCGCATATAGTATAGAACCGAGCCATAACACGTGCTCAATAGATCGTTTCTAAATACCAAATCACCTATATTAAATTTATTTTAAATAAAAATTGGCTATATTTACGACATACGAGCGGATAGAAGAAACCCTACATTCATATTATCCTGTCTAGAATACGGATACCGCGTTGAATTATAGTCGTTAGGAGCTATTATTTATCTTTCTTATCTCTGTTTGGTTTTGACAAAGAAGTTATTTCACCTTTGCATATAAGTTGTATATACTTATCTTAGGTCAATAAAAACTTGTACAAAAAGCCTTTAAGGCTCTTTTTTCTTTAAGCTACATAGTGTAGTTTTAAGTATCCAGCCTTTTAGATTTGTGCGAACACTATCGAGATTTCTTGTTTTTCTTGTATAATTTTATTTTTGTTTTATACAAGAGTATAATATTTATCATGTTTTGGTCGGGTCATCTGTCTTTTCTGAACACATAATTTTATATTGAATGTTTTACGTAACTCATTATATAACTTAAGACGAAGAAAAACATTTTGCAAATCATGATCGGTGTGGTTATGTTTTTCTTAAGTCTCCTCCAGACCAAAATATTATTAGTTTTATCTGTTTCGCCACCTGAATATGGAAGTTTTTCTGAATTTAGCTGAATTGATGATTTAAGTGATCAAGAAGATGTAATATATGTTCGGTCTGGTAGAAGTTCCTCACAGAAAGTATCCACAGTATTTTGATAAAGCAAAATTTTAAGTTAACCTCCCATAACTATCTATCATTTTTCCATAAACAACCACTTATTCGTATGCTATCCTCAAAGCCAAACATATAAAAATTAACTCAATAGATATATTCATAGAGCAATTCATCTTATTGAGAATTTAAACTTTTAGAACTTGATTATAATATAATTTAAAATAAAAATGTCCCTTCTAAATGTAAATAAATAAATCAATTAATAAATAAACCATTATATACACATCTTTTGATACTACAGAAAAATCAATAAATGTCCACTAACTTAATATTAATATATATTCATATGCACCCAATTTTACATACTTAATAAGTGAAAAAGTATACTCGAGGAGATCGTCTAATTAATAAAAACTTTATTTAGGAAAATGCTTTTCAACTTTGCACGGAATATCCATAAAGTCGAAATATTACGAATGGTAGCTGGCAGAATATCAAAGTTTAATTTGTCTATATAAAAGAGATAATATTTTACGAGAGAAAATTTTAATCTACAAAGAAGCGGGATCTATTTTACTATGTGTATGTATTTTTGAATCTCAATTATTACACCCAGCTTATTTTTGTTTTCATATATCATAACTGTATTTTCTAATAGGATAATTCGGTATCTGTCAATATTTTGTAATTATTGAGAAGAGGGCGACAATAACTTCTTCTTTTTGCACAACTCAAGAAACAAATAGCTCTTTCTATATTCTGAATAAAAATTTTAGGTTTTCTGAATACGCAAAATCCAGAAAGCAACATAGTATCTTAAATGCGGCTCAAATAACGTAAAATAAAACATCCTGGTCACCCGATCATCAAATTTCGGTGTACCATGCGTATGGAATAGCAAGCCGATCAAAGTTTTGATGAAAGTTCTATTATATCATTAGTTTATAACAGAACACTATCGACAGTAAGACCTAAGAACTTGATGCTGGGAGCCTTGGCCAAGAATTTTCGGTAAACCGTAACCCGCAAAACAGTAGATCAATATTTGCAGATCATAATATTGGTTTTACTTTAACGTTTTCTCGTCAACTAACGTAGTATAAACTCTCAAATCCATGCAGATAATATTGTTTATAAAGGCACTAAATAAAGTAGGTCCCAATATCAAACTCTGCAGAATTTCACTGAGATTGACTGTCCCCACACTGATATAAAACAGTTAAACCAGCTGTTAACGTGCCGAGAAATCCATATTAGTAGAAGTTTCGAAGAAGCACACCCAGAGAGATGAAGTCGAACACCTTTGTCAGTATGTCACAAAGTATGTTTTACTTAGCGTCAGTTTTACTTTTGAATAGCTTATAAGTTACAGTATCAAACGCATGTGGCCTAATGGAAAACTCAGTATTATCATTTACTATTATAAGTTGTATATTGATAAATAGATTTTCTATTATTTTTAAATTTAAATTATCGGAAACAAGAATAGATGTCAATTACTAAGCGATTATTCAACCACTAGACCACACTCATTTATAGCTAGAGTTAACTGTGTAATGCATTTTGTAATATAATTATTTTAAGTCAAATTTCTACGATAATAGTAAATTCATTGCAATAAATATGTATCAGTGAAAATATTACATTTAAACCATTTTTGCAAATGTTTCTTAAATGTGCAATTTTGCGATAATTTATTTTGAAATTAGTGAGAATTCATTGTCTGTTTCTTAAAATATTAAACGAATTAACATATTTTATGTCACCGTTTAAATGCGGCCTAAATAAGATATTTTTAAACATCTATAACATATATTTATTAATAAATAAATAAAATGAATCCACAACACGTGTATAATCAAAATATGCAAATAAATAATATGACCTTTAACACAAATAGGATAAATGCATTCTCATATCAGAAGGATACAAACTGGTAAACTTCAACAGCCTATGATGAAACCCAAAAGAAGAAAGTTTCCTGGCACAAAATACCAGTTGCAGTAGTATCAAGAGGCTTTGAAAAATTCATATACACTACATTCACCTGTTTCTTCATACATACATACATAATCACTTCATTTTCTACCATTGAAGGTGTAGAGATTAAAAAAATTTCCTTCAATTTTACAGAACCATCTATGCTGTACCCTTTCCTGTACTCTTCTTGCTGATAATTTCTCTCGGATATCTTCATTCCTTATCCCATCTCTTCTTGATACTCCCTCGACTTGTCTCAATAACTTCATTTTTCTGCCTGTATCCTACTCTTGTGTCGCTCTGTCAGCACCCATCACTCACTCCCATACGTCTATACTGGAGCATATACGGTGTTAAATACTGTACTTTTAGTCTCATTGCTTATTTCTCTTCTATCCAATAATTTTTGGTTGCGACAATCAAACAAACCTGCCGCACTGTACAGTCAACTGCTCACATCACCTTTTATCCTTCCCTCTCCATAAATCAGCATTTGTTCCACCCACTCTTTGTATTTTTCAATACTCAATTCTCCCTTGTCTTTCCCACCAACAACATTTTCATCTTCAAAACATTTATTTTCTTACTCATCCACTCTCTATCCCAAATTTCAGTTCTCTACTGTAAATCCTTTTCCAATTTAGCATAAACAATATCAATTGCAAATGCCCCCACCGATATTTCTATGTTTTTCAAATTCCTATATCCAACAAACAGTCTTGACATGTCTCGTTTACAAGGTTTCATCACTTCATTCACCAATAAGATGTAGAGCAGAGGGCAAGTGATCATCTCTGTATCAATTTTCTTCTCGCAAGAAACTCCTTTGACTGTTTGTTTGCAGTTCTATCATAGCACGTTTTGTCACTATAAATAGCCCTAATTGTTATTCTCAGTTTTTTTTTCTAACACCCCTTTTTCTAAGAATACTCTAGTCATCACTCTTTTGAACTCTCAAAAGTCATCTCCAGGTCGAAGAAGCATAAAACTGTTTATTTACCTTGCCATCAAATCTTCTACTGTACTTGCTTAAGAACAAACACCAGGTCCTGTTTGCTTCTTCTGGACCAAAAGTCACTCATCAGTAGTTCAACTTTGCTCGTAATTTGTCACGTTCACAAATCTCCCCCCGCACTTTAAGGAGCAATATTCCCCTATAATTTTTACAAATTCTGTTGTATCCCTTCTTAAATAGAGGCAATATAACTGCAGTCTGCCTGTATGTTGGCACTTTTCGGTACAACACAAAAACCACCCCCCAACTACCCAATTCCCTCCTCCCAATTTATTTCAGTAGTTCAGGAGTTATTCCATCAAGTCCTGCTGTCTTCCCTATTTTAACTGTCCCAATTAACCTCCTAAACTTTTCCCTTGATATGTATATATCTTCATTCTCTTTTTTTATTCAACATGTTCATTAATTTCCATCTCCGAGAAGTAGCATGTAATATTCCATTCATCGCGCCATTAACAATTTAGGTTTTGTCACCGCATATCCATTCCTCTCCACTATTTGGTTCTATAAAACAACTTCTGGTTTCCCCTGCTACGTCTTTTTATTCATTTTCTATACTCTGATCAGTCTTCACTTCAATTACTAGTTGTTTGACCCTGCTCTTCTATTTCATAACTTTAAACGTTTCTTTCCCTTAAGTATGTTTTCCATATCTCTTTTCTTAACCTCCTTTTTGATATTCTCATTCCACCAAGATGTTCGTTTCTTCCCTTCCAAAGTATTCCTCTTATCACATGCTCCTTCATGTCCAAAACCAATTCTACTATCCCATTAAAGTCTCCAATGATTTGTATCTGTGGACCGACTATAAATAAATCTGTGTTGATAAGGAGATATATAATTTAAAGAAAATTTCATATAAATGTAATATAATGTAATACAAAGTTAGATACATATCTTAAAATGTTTGGGAATATTGATCTAAAGTTGTTATTTTACTTGGGCTTCCACATTCGATCTTCGAACAATACTTAACAAAGAAATTTGGTTTTATACCACCAATTGCTTTCCACATTGGATTAATAGATAATTTTGATTGTTTAGATGCATTGGAGATGCATACTGAAAAACCTGTATAATTATCCCAGAATTGATAATACATGTACTACTTAATTTTACGGAAGATGTTATCTGAGAAGATAACATTTTCCAGTTAACAAACTTCTAAAACTAAGGCTGTAAACTTCGCTGAGTCAGAGTAGTGTATATTGTCTAATAGAGTACATGATACATATAATCGACAGTAAAATGGTGCCCAGTCTATATCATGTAATTAGGAGATAAAAGTTTGCAAACTTAAAACATTTAAAAGAATCAGAATCAGTGATGATATGGACACCAACAGAATCAATGCATTGGGTACAAGAGAATTTAAATTCGTAGAAAATTCTTGCCTCGTTTTCCCACATTGGTTTATCTCACGCGAAACTATCAACCTGAACAAATTAAGTCGAGGTCAGTTTATGGATGCATTTTTCAGTAAATTTACATTTTTTTTCTTTTTACTGTAATGGTATTGGTTGATACTGTAAATTTCTATTGCAACAATATATCACTAGGCAAAAAAATAAATATACCTACATTTCAAAACAGCAAAAAAGAAAAGGTTGTATGTATATAATCTATTAGATAAAAAATGCATTGAATATAACCGTTGACTATGCTGGCTATATTCAACGATATACGAATGAATGTGCTTAATATTTACTGATTGTATAAGCCAATAAGATTCCTTTCGTTAATTTCATCGATCTCAATCTATTATTAATGGAAGCAATCGTTCAAAAGCAAAAAGAACCTATTTCAGAAGTAATTACTCCAGATGTCGTTGGATTGAGAGGTAGCTATAGCAGTCCACGGATATCTCGAGGTCAGCCTCTATCTGTCCATCTAACCTCAACAGATGGATTGGAAAAGAAGTGCAGCAATTAAGTAAGATCGTCGATGAACGGAATGCACCTCCTCTGTTATCGTGCACAATTTCCATCCGACAGCAGCTATCTATAGAGAATAGAGAGAGGATAAGAAGATCAGGCTCTCAGCGACCTTAGCGGTGAAGAAAAGAAAAGAAGAAATAAAATCACCAACAGCAGCAGCGAGCTCTAGGAGTTTATTTATAATTTGCGGTAGTTGGTTTCCGGCATTCAGTCGTGGCCGGGAGTCGTGCTAATTATAGAGCCCCTGGACACACCTGGTAGCACCAGCAGGTACACTTTAAACGACCAGCAATATCTCTCCATGCAAAGATTAATACCACTCTTTCAACTGTTCATGACCTTATAGAAAATTAGATCAAGATATAATGTCTTTTAAATCTAAAGTATTTGGGCGTGGTTTTATAAAGATAATTTCAAATTACTGGTATTGTATATCTTTCATACCCGATTCATCAAAAAAGTTAAAGTTCAGATTCAATTGCCATGAACAATGTCATCCAAAACTTTATTAGTTAATTAGTGATCAATTTATTTTAAATATCTATTTTTAGTTTTGGTGTATTTTGATGACTTTTCGGTAGAGTAGTAAAAATATATAGTTTAATTCATTACATTTTACCTTACTTTAATCAATGTAAGTGAATTATATACGAGGCATAAACGAATAAAACTAATTGTATTGTAAAAAGTACGAAAATTACCATCGGTTGTAGTAATAATAATATAAAATAAAGATTAATCATGGTGAGGATGAAGTTAACTATTGGGAGTTTGGGTAGATTATATACTATGTTTAGAAATTGTATAACATAAACACAAGTCATGCTTTAACGCATCGAAGTTTGTATCGAGTGTTCTTGTATTAAGTCTAAGCACTATATCTGCATATGTTTTATTGCATACTGGACTTCCTCCCATTTTAGCTACACCCATAACTGCCTTTCATGAGTTTACTTTTTTATCCAATTTCCAAAAATTTTGAAATTTATAATGTTTTTTGTACGCAGTTTATAACGTACACATTTCAAAGTCATTTGCTTATACCGTCCATCATAATAAAATTCATTTTTCTTTTACTATTCTTGTATTCTATGTCTTCCTGTAATTACAAGAAATTCTTATTTTAATAGTTTCCACTATATTTATGTTCTGTTTATATATCCACATAAATATCGATGTTGTATAGAAGTGAACTCTTAAAATAAATTCTGCATTATTTCCTAATATTGCTTGGTTTTGTAGTATGTTTTAAAGTATAACTAAATTTGGATAGTTTAGGCTAATGCATTTTTGTGTTTATTTGAAATACTTTGTATTAAGAAATTAAATATTAAAGATAATTTTTTTATTGTCAATCTTTTGCAATATAATGACATTCAAATAGTTGCAAAAAACAATTATATGAACACAGGCTGGCGCTAAATATTTTTGAACTAAATTAGTTTTTAATAAAGTACGTAGACTTCCACGGTCACAGTAAATATCTTCAGGTTTTCCGGGAGATAACCTTGTGTTGGCTTTTGTTTTTGCCGATGTTTCGTCCGCCATTGCAGGGGACATTATCAAGACATGCAGCTCATAAAAGTGCTAATTATACATTGCCATGTAGCTCTGAAAAGTGCTAGTTGAAAGTGTCGACCAGCTTTAAAAGGTGCTAATAATAGAAAAACATGTAGCTTTCACAATTGCTAGTCAGGAAATATTTTTTTTCTTCAATGTCATTATTCTCAACGTTAATATCTATTGGCATGATTTCAGTATTAAAAATGTCACGCTTGTCTTAATTTTCTGCTGAGCCTTCTTCATTTGCACCAAAAGTGACACTTTCTTCTAAAATATTAGGTGGTGACCTAAAGAAATTTCAATCATTATAGAGGCACAAGTCTGCACTAAGTTCGTGGTCATTTTCGACAATTTCAAATTTTTAATGTGTTTATTTTACTTTGAACAACCTTAACAATATCTCATAGGGCCGATCAGATATTTAGCACTGTTAAGATAGGTGTTTGTTTTTTTTGTCCAAACACGAGTTCACAAGCATGATAAGCATTTATAATTTTGTTTGGTTTAATCTGACAAATTACTTAAAACTTGAGAGAAAATATTATTAAGAAATATATTTTTCTATTGAGATACTGCTTCAGAGATACGATTTACTAAATTGACTAACTATAGCAATCTAGAATCCATAGAAACATCAATTATTTTTTTTCTTTTGTTAAATATCGTTTTGGCTTGTACGTGACCTCTAGGCATTTCATATACTTTTAATATTATATTTTTTGGACATTTCCCACTGCAGCGAAATCTGTCTATTGTGCTTCTTTAATGTACTTCGAATTTGTCTTTTTAATTATATTAAGCTGTAAAGTGGCTAGTATAAGAAAAGTTAAAAATATTATACTAAAACGCAATGTTAAAACACTACGCTATATATTTTAACATGTAAATTATTCAAAATAAACGTATAATGCCAACAATCAGCACGATCAAGTAACTTAGTATTTTAATATTTGGTATAGGTGTCCTGCAGTGTACAAAAATCAATGTATAATTTTATATCAACAATTACTTTACATTTTGTAAGATAAGTAAGTTAATAGAATTTTGAAAATATTATTCTTAGGAATTTTACAAAAACTACAACTATAAACTCGCACTATTATAATTAGTAGCCTCCACTTTTTCAGCCAATTTTTGAAAGTTATTAAGACAAATAACAAACTAAATGAATGTCATAGTGTCAACAACTAGGTAGCTTAACTTATTCGATAAGAAAAACTACTTCAGAAACCCAGAAAACTGTTGTACGAATATTGCGTTTTGGCCATTATTTTTAATGAAGAGCCTTGACAAACCCACCTCTTGAATTTCTCTTTAGTGAGAGAGACGAATTTATGTACTCAAGACTCATCTCCGGTAATAAACCTGCAAAAATATCTTTCGCCTTGTGACTCAGTTAAATTTTGTATACGCAAAGTGCTAGACTCATCAGGCGGATAAAGCCATGGATCGATAGGAAAAATGGAGAGGTTTGTTACCATCTGACGCAAGTATTGACGAGTCAAGGGTATTTCAGAGAACATCCGTACAGGATAAAGAGAGAGAGGGCGAAAACACGTGCGTGTATTGTTAGGAAGTCGAAAACGCGATTCGGGATGTGCCGGAACACACAGTCTCCGTGTGCCCAAGGTTTGACGAGGAGAGAAAATTTCATACAAACTATGATGGAGAAAGAGAGAGAGTGGAACAAGATCGAGAATTGGTAACAAATATACTAAAAAGCATAATAATAACGATATCGGATAAGAGGAAGAGAAGACAGTAAGAGATGTAATGCGTGAGCGGTTCCGGGTTGGATGAAGAGAAGAAAGGGAGGGGTTTTATCTGGTTGAAGTCCAGCACGACTCCGAACGTTAGATGAAGTTCGGAGTGTCTGAGGATATCCACCCCCCCTCGGGAAAAAAGGTAACACAAAATACACCTTTGAATTTTAAATCACATGCATCTACATAATTCGGATGCAAGTATCCTCATTTGAGTTCGTTCCGAAGAATTTTCAGTCCGGTGATTTTCTCATCGGTCGTCTTTACGTGACCGCCTAACACTTAAGATATTCCAGTTTATTACGCACTGACATCCTGTACAACGATCGTTCTTTATTCATTCAAGCTCATATCTATATTCAATAATAATTCACCATTATGCGGTCGTGTTTCCGGCAGGTCTCTTAATTGCGGCGATTCGAGCGGCAGGGCAAGCGACTATCCCGATCGCTCCCAGCCTCCGAGCTGCGCAACCTACTAGATGGATTAGACCGTTCTCGCGCTCATAACTCTTGCACTATGACATATGCATCGAATGGGTGAGTGTCAGACGAGCTTACGGCAGGCAACTGGATTAAGAAAAACCCATGCGTGGAGAGAAGCAAAGGTTGTCCAACAGACAACCGGACGCAATTTATATTATACGTATGTATGGCAGCCGATAGTTACGACTTTTTATCATTCCGGACGGTGTTTGCCTCGAAGGAAGCAAATGAAGCACGACGGTTCATTCGTTTGCTCGGAAGGACCGATAATTTATGCTATTAATTTTTTTAATCGTCGGTGGTGTGAATCTCAGTTATATGTCTTTTTGTCCGTCAATATCACCAAACCTCTGTTAACTAATAAATATATACTTATTTGGTTGTCTTGGATTAACTGTCCTAAATGTACTTAGTTTGTGCTAAATAAATGCCTTTAGTTGCTACCGAAATAATTATACGAAGAACGCTGCGTGTGTGGTGAAAACCTATTAATTTACCCAACTTTATTAATGTATTTGTACTAAAGAAATACAATTGTCTTAAAAAAGCCATTTATCTTTTAAAATTTTATTTAATATAATTAAACTTTGTATTTATTGTTAAGAAAGATGTAAACAAATAAACATTAGTAACTTTTCTGTAAAATAATATTTATATTTGAAAGCAGTTTTTTGATGGGGTTAGTTCATAAATTATTAGCTTTACTGGTACTTGTAGTAAACTTAACTCAATAAACATTTATTTCATACAAATAAGTTGTTACGAATACAAAATGTGCATGTCAATTCGCACGGTTTTGTTTACTATAACTATTTGTGCTGTGAGTTTACAACAGCTAACTATGATCCACATTAGCTGTAAGTATTGCTATTGGGATTATGAATCAGTAAGACTTGCTTAAGAAATTAAAATTTTTAGAGTAAGTTAAATACAATAAATACAGACGTTGCTCGTACAAAACATTGATAATTATTACTTCTCAAAAGAAATGTCTTAATCTATATACAGACATAGGTAATAGAAACAAAACCCTGAAAAAGGTAATTAGGGTGTACCGTCAAATTGCAAATTTCTTTAACAAAGCTTATTTCCAACACTCTCCCTTAAATATATTTGCAGACAAACAGAAAACAATCAAGAACAATAACAAATATAAAATTGCATTTATCTACAACATTTGTAAACCAAATAAATCTCTCAATTTTAGCGAGAGGTTTAGTGTTACTGTCTTTATGTATTTTACATCCACTTCCTCATGAAGATACATGCCCTGCATACAATTATACTCAACGTCAATAGTCTTGCACTTGCCCATATACGAAACAGGTTTATTCACTCCCACTCCCACTTCATGAATCAGCCTTTTAAACAAAATAAGTTTTTTGGCCACAAATTCGGTTTCCGTAGTGGATTGATCAACACACTCTTGTCTTTTACTTAACCAGACAATAACATTTACACCAAAACTACACAATAGACCTCATGTTGATTTTCTCTTCTCTTTATCACCAGCATAGCCCGTATTACTGAAGACACATAATACGCAGTATTTTATTGATCAGCTTCCAGTGAGCTGCAGTAGGCATGTCCAAAGCCCTTGAACCAATGTAACTTCAAAAGTAATATCTGAACGACTTTCATCTTGCAGATATATCACATTTTCAACAATCTCATGGTATGGAACATTATCATTGACGGCGGGTGAACGCTTTGCTGTCCAGTCGGTCACACCTGAACTCACGGGTTTCACATCAAGCATGTTAAACCTTTCGAGCACTTTTCTCGCATATGATTTCTGATGAACGAAGATTGTACCATCATCATTTCCAGCGATTTCAAGTCTTAAATATCTGGTAAAATGTTCAGAGAAAGTTATCCTACATTCTCGCTCAAGCTTGCTTAAGAATTCTTCAGGGGTTACTTGAAATAATCAGACTGTCATCTATATATAGCATAACTACATATTTCTGATTGTTGTTCATGCTTCTGCACATGCAGGGGTCTATATTATTCTTATTCATTATGGCGCGACGGACCGTGTGCGGTCCTTGGCCTCCAATATATACCATCTCCAATCGTCATGATTCTCTGACCGTTGCTTCTAATTCCTGTATCCTAGGAGCTCCCTGCAGTCATTTCGGATGGAGTCATCCCACCTATCGCTTGGTCTACCAATTGGTCTTTTGCCTTCAGTTCTGCCATTTAATGCCTTTTTTGGGATCGTTGTCATGAATTCTATGTAGATGTCCTGCCCATTTCAACTTTCGCAATTTAATTATAGTTGCAAGATTAGTATCATCGTACAGTTGAGTTAGCTCATTGTTGTATCGGGTCATATCGCGCCATAAACGAAAACTGGATGTATTAAAGTTTTATAGGTTAGTACCTTTGTGCATTTACGGGTCTGTTTTGCT
>JAWQRN010000636.1:0-27584 GCA_033557685.1 Sperchopsis tessellata | reverse complement strand
CCCCCCCCCTCTAAGCCAATAATTTGGACCCTTGTAGGATGCCCTTGCGTGTAAAACAAAGTGGGCGTGGCCTCTGAAAATGATATAATAGCACCTGGGATTCTGCAATCTAAGTTTTAAAATGTTTTTTTTTAGGAAAAAAATTGAATTTTTAATATTATGAAAATTTCTGGTGGCAACACATTTTAGAAAATAGATAACTGTGTATTTAAGGCATTTTAGAGATACATTTAACTGAAGTCAATTTATAAGTTAATGTTAATTCATTGTGTAAATGTAAAATACTAAAGAGAAATACGCGAAAATTATACTCATTAAATATTTAAGATAATGCCAATTTTGTTTTCCTTTTTCTGCTTCGATAATTAATTAAGTCATATAAGAAAGCATTTTTTCTCCTATACGATAACGTTCTAGGAATATTTTTAATGTGAAATAGTAGCAAGAGGAAACTTAAAATTCTGCCTATGAATCCAATAAATATTATCGTAAATATAGCAAGGTGATATATAATACCCAACCTAGTGCCAACAGTAATTAAACAAATAATTTTCGAGAACGGTCTCATTTTACAAAGCAGAAAATATGTTTAAAGAGGTCTCAGCATCCTAGTAAACAATCTTGTTTCCAAATGGCAATTCAAAATTTAAACTTTATTCGAAAAACAGCTAGGATTCTGTTTAAATTTAAAGATATTAAGTTGTTTTGCCAGTGTTTCATCCCAAACAAAATCCTCAGCTAAAATTACTGGCATATTCAACAATATAATACAAAAAAAATCTACAACATTAGCAGGATTAGCCAACTAGTGAAATGTAAAAAATATCCTATGCTAAAATTACTGACATCAACAAATAAAATAAAAAACTTAACTACATTGGCAGGATTAACTAACTAATGAAACCTAAACAATATCGTAACTTTCGGGAGTTTTCATGTAGAATTTGGCGCTTTGCCTTGAAATTATTTTACGAAATATTTTCGGTTCTTTAAATTATTTATGTAAAATAAACTTTTTATAGTCTCTTTTAAACATACTGTTGGCAAAACAAACATCAAGATAGCACCATTGGCTTGAAAGAGAGAACAAAATTTGGGCCAATTAAGAGGCTGTTTTGAAAACGTAATTAACTAGGACAATACCCTAATCAACATTAAATTTTATATACTACGTCTATTCAGTCAACATAACTTTCTTGATACATAACCTCTGATACTAAAAACTATAATACAAAGATTAGTAACAATCTTAAAAAAATACACAAAATTAAGTGAATCAAAAGTACAAAATGTCAAACAATTTTCATATAAATATATTTTTAAATATTTCAAACCCCAATACACTCTCAATCTTATTATCTTAACTATAATTTATAAAATACCTCAAAATAACTCATAGTTAAAGTTGACCTACAAAATAAGAATTAATTTTATAGCTTTAACAAGAGAGTATATTTTTCCATTACATTTTAATCGTAAGTATAGCTTTGGTATGTCTTTTCAAAATATAAGTGTTTTTGTTGAAAATGATAAACAGGGCGTTATTTTTGGGGGCTGAAATTAGATATTTTCGATTTGGCCTTTTAAATTCGTTCTGTACAAATTTACGTTCAAGTGACATCGCCTTTAACAAAAGCTATGCCTATTTCAATATATGTTTATTATAATTCCTCGCATAATTTTGAGGTGATCTATTCATTTTTGAAGAATAAGATTGATGCACATGTACAATACTAGTTATTGATGTAAACCAAAAATAGTATTGCTCTATATTCTACTAACTAATATTCTTTTAATAATAATAAATTTACCGCTTATGCAGTAGATAGTTCTGTTAAGTTCCAATAAAATTATCAGTTTTTTTTTTCATAATGTTCCTAACAAATATTTTCTTGTTTCAGTGCAAGGCGGTCACATTGTCCAAGGAGGTCACATGGTCCAAGGAACTCAAATGGTTCAAGGTGGACACATGCAACAGATCCAAGCCTTTGGGCCCAATGCCGCACCACCAGTTTTCGAAAGAATTTTCAAAAATGCACGATTCGCTCAAGGTGGCAATGCCAGTTTTGATGGTCGTGTAGTCGGCAAACCACAGCCCACAGTCACATGGACAAGAAAGGGTCAACCACTCACAGAATCACAAAAATATCGACTATCGTACAATGAACACACCGGCGATATAGTGCTGCAAATTAATCAAATCGGACCTGGAGATGAAGGCGAGTATACTTGTACCGCCAGAAACCAATATGGCGAAGCCATTTGTTCAGTATATATTTCACCAGAAGGCCTGCAGCCTCAATTCCAGGGATTCCAACGCACACAACAACAGCAGCAGCAAACTTCATATTCAAATGGTCATTTTATAGAAGAGTTCAAAGTAGACACCTTCGAGTATAGGTTACTGAGGGAGGTTTCGTTCAGAGAAAGTATTACTAGGAGGTTCGTGGGAGAAAGTGACGTCCAAATGAGCACAGTTGTGGAGAGGGCGCTGGGTTCAGCTGCCCCACCGCAAATTTCGCAGAAGCCTCGCAACTCCAAGTTGCTAGAAGGTTCGGATGCTGTGTTCACCGCAAAGGTCGGTGCTAATCCCAGACCTAGGTTAACATGGTTCAAAAATGGCCAGAGAATAGCTACACAAACGAATAAATACGAAACTGCCTTTAGCAACAATCTAGCAACGTTGAAAGTTAGACAAGCAACTGCTGAAGATTCTGGCCACTATTCGTTGTTAGCTGAAAACCCTCAAGGTTGCGTAGTATCATCTGCTTACTTAGCAATAGAACCAGTAAGTACAACAGAAGGTTTAATTCACGAATCCACCTTTAGGAAGGAGGAATCAACGACCGAAACGACAATGGAAGCCGGAAAGTCCCTCGCACCAAATTTCGTGAGGGTCTGTGGCGATAGAGACGTGACCGAGGGTAAAATGACACGTTTCGACTGTAGAGTAACAGGCAGGCCATACCCAGAAGTCACATGGTTCATTAACGGACGTCAAGTAGTAGACGACCATAACCACAAGATCCTAGTGAATGAATCAGGCAACCATGCTCTTATGATCACTAACGTTGGTAGAACTGATTCGGGCGTAGTTGCATGCGTCGCTCGCAACAAGACAGGAGAAACCTCCTTCCAATGTAACCTGAACGTAATCGAAAAAGAACAGGTAGTTGCCCCCAAGTTTGTTGAACGTTTCACAACCGTGAATGTAAGGGAAGGTGAGCCGGTCCGCCTCAACGCAAGGGCGGTCGGCACACCAGTACCTAGGATCACTTGGCAGAAGGACGGCGTACCATTGGCGGGCAGCCCCGATGTCCGCATCACGACCGACGGTGGAGCATCCACGTTGGACATCCCAAGGGCCAAGGCGTCGGATGCGGCCTGGTACCAGTGCACCGCGCAGAACGTGGCCGGCTCCACTGCGACGAGAGCGCGACTATTCGTCGAGACGCCACAGGGCCCCGCCCCCGAGCCCAGACGTCTGCATCTACCGCGTCCTACCAAAGTCATCGAACCAGAGTAAGTATTCAATATTTCATAAATATTTTTTTTTCAAACTAAATATAAATGTCTACACGAGCAGAACTAGAAAATATACACTCCAGCGAATATTCTGGGAAAACGGAAATTAGACTTATTAATTATTGATTCTACATTAAATTATTTCGTGTTAAAGCATTCACACGGTGAGCGAGTTGTATGAAAAAAATTACAAAAAAGGAAATTTGTAAAACAGATTTATTTTGGTTTTAAATCCGGGTACTTTTACTTTTTTTGAAGAACTGTCACAAATTATCATCGTGAGCCCACCCAAGATTTTCAAAATGCCTGTATTGTAGTTGATTGTGATTACTTAAGTAAAATAATATCATGCAAGTTGGAACGCGGAAAAATTACCATGTGTGCTAACTTAATCCTAGAGTCAATGTTTGGCCATAGCAGCAGAAATAAGTTGGCATGATTCAATGATTTACTTTTTAAACCAAACGAGTAAATATGTGATTGTGCTTCTATCTTAAGTACTTCAATTCAAAGCCAGAAATTTAGATTAATTTTCAAAATTCATCATCCTCTAAAATCCTTAACCATTTTTCATTGTAATTTATAGCAAAAATCCCCCCTTCAAAAATGTTTGATTCAACTGCTGATCTCTAATAATGATGAAATGGTCTATATTTGATCTGATTGGAAGTTAGCAAATACCTAATGATTGTAGCATTTTCGTATGTTTTAAAATAATTCGCTTGCTGATTTTACCCTTTCTATCTTTAATTTACAATCTCCACACGTCACTGATGGTAGGTGGACCTATTTTACCTACGAACCATCTGTCAGATTCCTGCAGAGAGCTGATCATCTGATCCAACTTGTGTTACGTCTTAGGGAGCTGACGGAAAGATTTTCGTAACCCAAACGACTCTTTTAGTATAAAACTGAAAGTCACTTTCAATAACTAAAAGGCGTTTTTAACACCTTTTTTACCACTCGATTTCAACGAAATTTTTCAGTGCCTGATTTTTCGACACCGGGATGCTTCTTGTTAAATAACAAATTAACTCCACCTAGTTAGGAAATGTTTACAGCAGTTGTTGAAAAACTACAAAACGAACAAATATGTATTAAAATTAAACAAAAAATTTGTTTACTAGTTTTTTTTATATAATATAGAATATTTAATAACACTGGGAAATTCGCCTTCGCCGAATGCCTTCATAAACCTTATTCAAGGGCATTAAATTATCATGAAAATATCCTTTGAGCCATTTATTTTGTGGTAGTAACCACTGTGTAAACTAGCTGGAACCAAATACCTCTTCTAGTCACTTTTATCGACCAAGAACTGTACGTGACGGTTATCAAAATTCTGTAGCCCTTTGCTAATAAAACTTTTAATTTTCGTTCTAGTATTTGCAGCTTAATACATGCTAAAATACTATAGTATTAACCTCTTCGGTAGCTCTGTGGAAAATTAAAGAGCTGTGGAGCCAGGGGTGTATTGTTCGAACACAGCTTAAGTGGTCGTTTTTTTTTATTATTTATTATTTGAATAACCTGACCAATAACCGTCTTCTGGGAAAGACGTAAAACAGTTGGTCCCGTTTATGGTAGGCTATTGAAACCTTGTGAAAGTAAAAAAATCAATTACAGTTTCATTATTGCATGCGCAAAAATTTCCAGGTGCGGTAATCTAATACTTGGTATAGTACTTTACAATGACTTCATGAATAAGTCGACGTTAAATAAACCAACAAACAAACATTGGCTGGTATAATTTGCATCAAGTACGAACTCACGCGAAGCCTATTCTTATAAAGCCTATAGGGATGATTATACAAAATCGGATATATTCATTAAACATAGCATTGCTCATGTTTCAATAAAGACCACCCCAAATGGAACTAGCCCTTAAAGAATGTAAAACGTGGCTAGTATCATAGTTTTTCGTTTATTTAGAAATTTAATCATCAAATTGCAACACATACAGTCAAATAGATTTTTAAATACAGAAAACAAGCATATATCAAAAAAAAAATACAAATAACCCGACCTTTGCAATAGCCACCGTCCATGTTTCTGTCAATAATACTTCATCAACACTACTCTATCAGTAATTATTTATTCCTCTCGTACGATATATTTTGATTTATAGTATACATACAAGTCAATTTAACATTTCAGTACCTGTCTTAATATGCTTTCTTGCGAGAATAAAGCATGTATACTAGAAATAGGTCGTGTACACTACATATTAAGTTTATGTCCCATATCTTTCAATAAATGATTATTCCGCTAAAAGTAATATCTACATTCACACCAGCGCGTATCTTGTTCTTCTTTAAGTAAACTATGTAAACCTACAAATTATTGTAGGAATCAGACTTGTAGTCAACATTATCAGCGTCTATCGGCAGATGGATAGCTTCAGATATACTTATAAAGGCATCTAATAAAAACAGATTACTCGGAGGTATACATGTTTTTATAAATTTGTTTCATTTTAGGCCCGCTCCTGGTCCTGAAGTTATTTATTTACGACATGTGGAGCCCTCAAGGGCCCACGCGCCCTCTGCAGAAGAGGACCGCATCTATCCTCCACCACAATTCATCATTCCACTACGCGATGCCGTACAATTGGAAGGAGGAAAAGTCCACTTCGAGGCCAGGATCGAGCCCGTTGGCGATCCCACGATGCGTGTCGAATGGTTCCTAAATGGACAAGCATTAGCAGCAAGTAAGTAAATTTAATTGTCTGATGATAATCAATATTTATAATGTGGGAGCTTCTGGAAGATAATTGTCTATACGTTTTATATATACGGTTGCATCCACCGTTGCAGAAGGATCTTACAAAAAAAAAAATGGATCCACTGGTGAATTAATATTCAAAGTCTTGCATTGACCTAAGACATACCAGCAAAAACTACGTTTTTCAAATATGTGTCCTAGGGAACTGTCACACTTATTTTCTAGACCTAAACGTCTCTTATCATACCATTTTATTACACAAAATACATGGAAGTACTCTATAAGACTGTCCAGTATCTCAAAATATTGGTTTTACAGATAGAACCTCGTGTCTTAGGATGACAGTATAT
This sequence comes from Sperchopsis tessellata, assembly GCA_033557685.1. Lineage (NCBI taxonomy): Eukaryota > Metazoa > Arthropoda > Insecta > Coleoptera > Hydrophilidae > Sperchopsis > Sperchopsis tessellata. The sequence continues at coordinate 20,985 of JAWQRN010000636.1, read as the reverse complement.
CTGCTCCCCACAAATTCAATAAGCCCTTGATCTGTATAAAAATCTGCACCATGGTATATACGGCCCTGGGAGGTCATATAAGTTTGTTTAATTAGAAGCGATATTTTAAATATTAAAAATCCTGGAAATAAATAAAAGAAGCTATAATTCATCAGTATTATTATTTGAATATTTTGTCTGTTGACATTACGTAAGGCTATTTAATCTTGTCAACTTAAAAGATTACAAACTAATATCTTTTGTAAACTGATTACTTTTGTATTATTTACGATATATAACTTGTGATTTTCGACAATTCAGTATTCATACATATAAATAAAATGGGCACACAACGATAAGAAAGAAAACAGTTGTAAAACTCACTCGGTTGTGAGATAAAAAAAGTGCACAGTTACTTAAGTAGTGGAGTGTATATATTATACGTAGGAATAAAATGTCATTTTATTGAAACAATATTACAAAGAAGTGAGCATTTTATTTATTGTAAAAAACTCAAAACCTGGTATAGAAAAGTAATTAAAAAAAATTGGATGAATCTACTACCAAAACCAATTCCACATGAGTTGATCAAAGATTTGCAGGTTGGCAAACATGTAGTCCCCCCTTATAACTAATGAAGCAGTCTCTGCACGACTACTAAGTTATGTGACTGTGTGCAGTGACATCTCTGAGATATGCGCTACACTGGATTTCGATCCCACGTAAAAGGGAGCTTACCCTATCAGAAAGGATTTATCTACTACAACTTTTCTAGGTATAAAATATATCGCTAAATCCATTATTTTCTTTTTCTTTTTTTAATTTACTGGCAATCGGGATCAAAGCCCATAATGCCGCGGCAAGGGATACAATAACAATCAAGCTGGATATTTATGATAAAATTCGACCTTCTACCACTATTTTCTTTTCACAGGCTCAAGGGTGACTGGTATCTTCCGTTTCGGATTCATTTCTTTGGATCTGATCAGCATCATCATGCAAGATAGCGGCGAATACGTTTGCCGTGTTACCAGTGCCACCGGATGTGCCGAATCTCGTGCCATCTTAAGCGTCACTTCAAAAGTTTCTATTGAACGCACCAGTCAACACCCCGACAGCTTGCAGTACATCCAGCAGCTCGAAGATTACTCAAGATACCAGCGTAGCGAAAGCGTGGAGGAATCATCCGCCCAGAAGCCTCATTTCATCCGTCCACTCCACGATCTGGGAGAACTTCAAGAGGGCAGGAATGCCCACTTAGAAGCCCAATTGACTCCCGTCAGTGATCCAACCATGAAAGTGGAATGGTACAAGGATGGCCGACCAATCACAGGTAATTTTATTGAGTTGTATGACGTCATCAACTCCTCTTACTATCTTTTTCTAACACTATTCCCTTTATTATGAAGACTCCAATATCTTACCCTTTTCCAGCATATACTTCACTCGCTAGCTTTCTCCACACAAACTACATATGCTATCATTCTACGTTAACCATGTTAGATCTCTTCTCATAGTGACATAGATATTTATTGTTTAGAAATATTGTACTATTTCATACTTTACACCTCCTTTTCGATATATCGTCCATGTCTTATTTTATTGTTTTCTTCACAATCGTGAAATGTCTATGAACTAATAATAGATCTATGGATGTACTTGATCATATATGACCAACATATGCGCTGAAAATCTATGTATTTCCTTTGGTGATATTTACTTTAGACACATAAAAATTGTCTAATTTACTTTTTCTTCATCCTTTATTTCTTGCACACCGCATGATGTGCATATGCTGGCTAAAACATACATGGCCCGTTATCATGTCCACTGTTATCCTGAACTGCTGCTAATTGTAAGTAAACTGGTTCTATTCATCAAGAAATAAGGTCTGTCAGCAACCAGTTACTTACAAAGATGCATACTTCACTTACCACCAATAGGTTTGGGCCTATTTTATTTTTAAACTGAACTAGCCAAGCCATCTGCAGCTTTGTTACGCAGAATTGCTTGATGTTCAGGGACACAGAGAAAGCATTAAAAGCTGCATGTTTAGATAGGCATGTTCCAAGTTTTCCTGTATGCAGACTAACATCCTAAAGAGCTCAATTTGAAGCACGGTTGGAAATGTTTCCAAAGACTGTGACAAAGTAACCATATGCCTTCCCCAAATACACGTGCCCAATAGCGTTATTTACTCTAGAGACGTCCGTAAACTAAACAGATCTCCAGTTTGGTAAATCTACTCTCCATGTTTCCCCTATGAAATGAATAATTGAGTAAGATTGATTAATGATGAAATCAAGAATCATGATTCTCCCCAGGATATAACTAACTTCCAAAGCTATTGTTTATAATAGTTTCGTATACCTAAGTGATACTGATTTCCATTATTGTCTATTTTTGACATCTATGTCTACATGAAGACGCCCAAGCAATGTTGTCATCTTTGATTTTGCAAAGTGGATACAAGCTAGGTGTAGCGGATATTATTGCTCCTCTCTGGCCACTTCTACAGTTGCGTAGAATACCATGAAAAAATAATTGTGGTATAAACCCAAAATATATCTCTGAACAGAGGTCATCATGATTATGCAGCCCTTTTCCTTGGCTCCAGGTCACCTTTTTTAATATTTAATTTAAATACACTGCTCAAATAGAACAAACCTCAAACGCAACAGGAGGGTCCATTAAGCAATGAGACTCCTAGTGAGCTCCAAACTATATATATATATATATTGTTGGTATAACTATTGTATAACGAATATGTAACAGCGATCTAGTAACAAATCCGATCAGCAACAACATATTTTAATCGAATTAAATAATTGCTTCAAAAACATAGCTGCAGACAGACTTGGTAATTTTTCGCACCTAAAGCAAAGCCACAGTATACAATTATATGTATCTATTTCTTATTTATCAACTGAGATAAAAATTACATTATTCTGGTTAACAGTCTTCAATTATCCTATACAATTGATGTGTAGCAGCTCTGGCCTTCTTTATCATTCATTTGACGTGCGTCTTTAATCAAAACGTAACTAATAAAAGGAAGTTCGAGAAAATGAAAGATGTTACGGAGCGTAAGATTTGTGATCATACCTCTAGAGTAGAAGTTTGTCATAGTTACTAGATCTTCCTCTCAGATGTGTAGTAAAAACGCGGTGTATTTTGGAGGAGTTAAGAGTATGTTTTACCTCCGAGAGAGGATGATTGTGTGTAAAATTGGGTGTGTTTTGGAAGGCGTTTTGGTGTATGTGTATTGTATGAGAATACTTACGCTACTACCTCACACGAGCCACAATTAACACATCACAATACACTACATCACCTACTAGAAAAGTCCTTACATGCCAATACACACTCACACAAACACACACCAAAACGGCTCCCAAAACACTCTCTCGGAGGCAAAACATACTTTTGACACATCCCCACACACACCCGTTATCCCTTCAGTTATCTCGTTTTTACTACTCATCTGAGAGGAGGCCAACTATAAAAACCATCTACTATTTAGATATATCCCAGTTTTACCTAGTAATTGCACAGCAGTTATACCAACTTTTTAGATTATCTAGGTCGTAAAAGTATTGGCAACGTATTGAGAGAGTGCTATGTTGTCGTCCTCTTTGAGCAATGCTGTAATATGAAACGTTAAACATTCACCACTTTCAAAAAACGGTCTAGATCTTTTTAGTATTTCTTAACTACCGTTCTCACACCACCACTCTTCTAGAGTCATTAATTTGAATTTATATGCATTAAAGTTTAGGTCAATTTTGTCAAAATACTTAAAAAACTCATTCATTTAATTTAGTTTGCCCTTGTCAATTTTAAGTATACACTACTTTTCATTTGTTTTGCTGGCCAACAATCCCATGTCGTTTTAAAATTCGATTTCTCAATACTTTTGTCATAATATCAATTATCCCGACTTTTTATTTTAGAGGATTTTCTTAAGATGTATTTTATATACAATGTAAACTCATTATTACCATATTATATTTTGTATAGAGAATTTTTATGTTATTTCGAGATAGGATTCTATATAAAAAAATGTGAAAAATGTAAAGGCAGATGAAATACAATGAATGATACTATATTTACTTGTAGTTATTTTAAATGAAAACCGATTAGTAATGGATCAATGTCGCAAAACATTACAAAATGTGGTTTTGTTCTTTTTTTTATTTATTGTTCGATATTTTCATTCCATTATGTGATTAGGTTATAAAGCCAACACAAATTAATGTATTTTCACATTGATCTCAAGCAAAAAAACTTTACCTCCAACAAGTAATTTAAAATATTCTCAGAACAGGAAACTATCATCATTCATTGGATTTGATCTGCCTTCAGACATCCTTTTTACGTCGCCTTTGTACTTATTTCTCCTACTTTTCGATATATTTAATCCATTGCATGATTAGGTTATAAACCCTACACAAATGAATGTATTTTTACGTTGTTTTCAAGCAAAAAAACTTTACCTTCAATAAGAAATTTAAAATTTTCTCGCCTTTGTACATATTTCATTTGTAAAAGAATATAGTTTTTACCTAATCTCAAAAGTCATGCAGTAGTCATAATTACCAAAAAACAGTTATGTTTCAAAATTAGTTTTACTATCAATTCCTCGAAAAATCTACAGAACTTATACTTGCACAAAAGCACCACATTATATAGAATTCCCAATAAGTTTTCAACAATTGGCTAACTATACTTTTTATAACTTCCAAAGATCATTTGGTGGTCTGAATTATAAAAACATGTAGGCACCAATAAACTTATTGAAAGTCATTCTATAAATGCTTCTCCTCTCCTATTAATTATCATTGCAATAATTATGATATCTACTCCGCAAGCGTTGCCGTTTTGCATATTCTACTGAGCATTTGGTAATTATAATTTTATAATTCCTTAACTTTTTAAATCATTTATACTATAGCTTACCTTACTTTATATAAATTACCCCTAGCTGCATACAAATTCGTATAAAAACTCTTCAGCATTTTAACTCCTTCCACATCCTATACAAATTTGTCACTCACTTTATTGATTTTACCGCTAGATACGCCATGTCTTGGTTAATTACAATTTTTAATATCTTCAATTATTTTTCAGCGAGTTCCCGTATTACCACCATCTTCAACTTCGGTTACGTCTCCCTAAACATCATGCACCTACGTGCCGAAGATGCAGGATCGTACACGGTCCGCGCTGTGAACCAACTGGGCGAAGCGATCAGTACCGCCACACTCCAAGTTTATGCCCGTTCAACAGTTACGGCCGACTTGGGAATCCCCGAACAACAGAGGTATATCGAGAAAGTAGAAGAACTCGAAGCTTACCAACAAATGCAACACCAAAAGTACGTGCAAGAAACACCTGAGAGCATGTACCCACCAGAGTTTAAGACGCCCATCAAAGACCAACAAGGTGTCCGTGAAGGAGGGTTCGCCCACTTCGAAGCAAGATTAGAACCAGTTGGAGACTCTACAATGAGAGTCGAATGGCTCAAGGATGGGCGTCCAGTAGAAGCTAGTTCTAGAATTACCACTTTCTTCAATTTTGGATATGTAGCGTTAACTATTAAGGTAAGTCAATTATTTTCTGAAATTGAGCATCACTGATATGGATCAATTTCCAATAATATTACTTTGCCAGAAGGTCACTTCCAATGTTAGTCGCTCCCTTTATACAAGGTACCTTTAAAGAATAAAAATTTTAATTAGTCAGGTACAGTAAGACGCTGCTAGCTTGGCCGATGGTATGCTCCCCTCACAAATTGTTCAGTAGAAGTGGTCCTACAAACGAGCGAGTTTGTTTCTACTTTTTTCTCTGTCTAACAGGGCTGATCCGCGCGAGCAGTCTCACTCCCTCCTAGCATTATCTAAGGAGGTACCTTGTCAAATCGATCCTTACCCTCAGATGCTCGTTATAGATTGACAATTATTAAAAACAGGTGAAACTATTAAATATTTTTATTAAGAAAATTTAAACTTTAGATGATTTTGTGCATAAATGTGTTATTTTAATATTTTATAAATTAAATATCGAGCAAACCGGCCAAGTCAATATATTAAATACAGAAATGAACTACGCTTCGCAAAATGATGGGAAACAAATCGAATTGCAGTGGACATGTGTTTCTGTCATTGAGACATCATCAGCACTGCTCTTGTAAGTAATTAAATGTACTCACGTACGAATACATATTTCATTCCTTGTATATATGCTTTGAGATCGTGAGTGAGCATATTATGAGAGGTATCGCTTCCCTGAGCTTTCTGTTCCATGTCGATATTGAACAAAAATGAGTAAGTATTGCGACATCGTTTCCCTTCTACACTAATATGCCTTTCCTGTAGGCAGCATAATTGGAGAATCGAGGTTTATATGTGGTTTCAAGTAACTTTCTTGTCAGAGTGTTACTTCAACATCATTGTACTGCAGAAATTTCCAGAGAGTTCCAATAAACCTATTGCTAACTAATAGACAGTCTAATGTCACGCCTTTTACGGATGAGACGTTATCTCTTATACAGCAAACAGGTCATTATGACAACTATATCTTAAATATTTTTTAAAGTTAATGCCAATAAAACCTTATATATTATCAGTTCAATTGTCAACATAATTCCATATAGTTATAAAATGTTTGATCCAAATTATCTAAATCATAGTTTAATAGAGGCTGTAACAAGATTTCTATATAACAAAGCATTTAAAATTAATATTTTTCCAGGATGTCACTATTCATGATGTAGGAAACTACACTTGCCGTGCTTACAACGCAGTAGGCCAAGCCACCACAACAGCCCAATTAAGTGTTGTTAGTAAGAAGGACATCGTCCTCGACTCTCAACATCCAGGTGGTTTGGAAAAGATACAGTACCTGGAAGATTCCAGCCGTTACAGCCGTACTCAACAGGAGGAAATTGCTGTTACACAAAAACCAAGGTTTTTGGGACCACTTAAAGGCACTAACAAGATCGTTGAGGGACAACGGGCTCATTTTGAAGCACGCGTTGAACCCCAAAGCGATCTCACAATGAAAATTGAATGGTATTTCAATGGAAAACCAATTCAAAGTGCCAATAGAATTCAAACTTATCATGATTTTGGATATGTAGCTTTAGATATTCTTAGTGTACGCGGCGAAGATGCCGGTACATACACCGTAGTAGCAAGAAATGCATTAGGAGAAGCCCAATTGTCAGCTAGCATGATTGTTGAAAGTAAGTCTTCATTCGATATGCACCCAGTTTAATGATCTAAAAACATTTTGTTTTTATTTTTAGCTCGCTCAAGCATTGATACAAGAAGCATGCACCGTACAGCCTTTGAAAAAACTCAACAATTGGAAGACTCAAAATTCGTGGAACCTCAGTACCACATCGAAGAAATTTCGAAATCAAAGCCCATTTTCGTACAGCCCTTGTCTGACCCTAGACCTGTTACTGAAGGTCGCAACATTCATCTTGAATGCCGTTTGGAACCCATGGGTGACCCTACCATGAGAGTAGAATGGTTCTGCAATGGAAGACCAGTTACCGTCGGTTCAAGATTCAGAACTTACCATGACTTTGGATTTGTAGCTTTAGACATTGTCAGCACTTCTGCAGCTGATTCTGGTGAATACACTGTAAGAGCTACCAATCATCTTGGTAGTGCACACACCTCTGCGTGTGTTAGAGTTATTGGTCAATCTGAAATCGTGACCGATACTCAACATGAGCAATCACTCGAACAGATTCAGATGCTCGAAGAACGTCAACGTAAACAAGTGACAGAAGAAGTCACTGTTTTCCAAGCCCCACAATTCACCAGACCATTACACAACATTGAAACCGTTGAAGGTACAAATATCCACATGGAATGTCGCTTACAACCCGTTGGTGATCCAACAATGAGGGTTGATTGGTTCTGCAATGGCCGCCCTGTTAAAGTTGGTCATCGATTCAGACCTGCATATGAATTTGATTATGTAGCTTTGGATTTACTTAGTGTATACCCAGTGGATTCCGGAGTTTATACTTGCCAAGCTAGAAACCAACTTGGAGAAGCCGTTACATCTTGCTCTGTCAAAGTAATTGCTAAAAAAGATCTACTTTTGGAAAGTCAACATCCATCGGGATTGGAGAAGATCCAATATCTTGAAGATTCTTCTCGCTACAAGCGTACCGAGTATATGGATGAAATTATCACTGTTAAGCCCAAATTCATTACAAAACCAAAAAGCGTAGACAACATGCGTGAAGGTGAACATGCTCACTTTGAATGCAAAATTGAACCAGTAACGGACTCCAACCTCAAAGTAGAATGGTTTAAGAATGGCCGCCCAATCATCATCGGTCATCGTTTTAGACCAATCCATGACTTTGGATATGTAGCTCTTGACATTGTTGACTTAATTGCAGAAGATTCAGGAACCTACACTTGCCGTGCAGTGAATTTAGTAGGAACAGATGAAACACACTGCACTTTGCAATGCCGTGGAACAACACAAATTGTCACTCAAACCCAAAACGAAAGTGGTTTGGAACAAATTCAATACCTGGAAGATCGTTCTAGATACCACCGCGCTGAACACATTGAAGAAACTACCACTCAAGCCCCTACGTTTACAACTTCCTTGAAAAACGTCGAAATCAAAGAAGGCCAAAGAGCTCACTTTGAATGTAGATTGATTCCCGTTTCAGATGCAACCATGAAAGTAGAATGGTTCCATAATGGCAAACCTGTCAAATCCGGCTCCAGATTTTCCGAAACCAACAACTTTGGATTTGTAGCTCTTGATATCTTGTATTGCTACCCTGAAGATTCTGGAACATACACTTGCAGAGCTACCAACGCTCTTGGTGAGGCTGTGACCTCAGCAGTTTGTGTTGTTCAATCCAAGAAATCTCTTTACCTGGAGTCCGTGCATGAAGGCGCCATGGAAAGGATTCAAGAACTTGAAGACCATTCACGCTACCAAAAATCTAGCGCCACTGAAGAAACTGTCAGTCAAGCACCAGTATTTACTTTGCCCATTAAAGATCTACGTGTAGCCGAAAATCAAGCCGCTCACTTTGAAGCGAGGTTAATTCCTGTTGGTGATTCAAGACTTAAAGTAGAATGGTACAGAAACGGAGTACCAATTCAAGCTTCCAACCGCTTGACCACCATGCATGATTTTGGATATGTAGCTCTCAACATGAAATATGTCAACCCTGAAGACTCGGGCACCTACACTTGCCGTGCAGTAAACGAGTTAGGTGAAGCCGTCACCTCAGCTACCTTATCTGTCCAGTCTAAGGCATCTCTCCAATTGGAATCTCAACATGAAGGAGCATTACAAAAACTCCGTCAATTGGAAGATAGCACCAAGTATCAACGCCGTGAAGAGGAAGAAGTTACCGTTACCCAAGCTCCAAGATTTAGCACCCAGCTTAATGGACCAACAAACTTAGTTGAAGGCCAGAGCGCCCACTATGAATGTCGCATTGAACCATACCCAGATTCAAACCTTAAAGTTGAATGGTTCCACAATGGAAAGCCCCTCACCACTGGCCACAGATTTAGAACAGCCTATGACTTCGGTTTTGCCAGCCTTGATGTTCTCACTGTGTATGCTGAAGATTCCGGCGAATATACCTGCAAAGCTACCAACCGCTTGGGACAAGCTCAATCATCAATTGTTACAAATGTCAAGTCCAGATCTTCAATTATTTCTGACACTCAACATGAGGGTGCTCTTCAAAAGATCCAATACCTTGAAGACGATTCTCGCTACAAACGTACCGCTCATGAAGACGCTATTATTTTAGAAAAGCCTCAATTCGGTAGAGGTTTGAGGACAATTGAAAACCTTTCAGAAGGTGTCAGTGCTCACTTGGAAGCCACCCTTACTCCAGTCAATGATCCAACCATGAGAGTTGAATGGTTCTGCAATGGAAGACCAATCCAAACAGGACATCGTTTCAAAACTACCTACGACTTTGGCTTCGTAGCTCTTGATATCCTATATGCATATGCAGAGGATTCAGGAACTTACATGTGCAAAGCTAGGAATGCGGTTGGTGAAGCAGTTACAACAGCCAATGTTCAAGTTGTTTGTAAGTATATTTTCTACAAATTTTTGTTCAGTTTCTAACAGTCAATGAGATAATATATCGATACTAATAATGCTTAAAATACAGTTTCTATACCAATCATAATTTTACAGCAAAATCCGGTTTATACCTTGACACCATGGATGAACAACGTCTTAAGAAGATTCGTGAACTTGAATCATACGAAAGACCCAAAAAGGAAGAAATTGAACCACAAATGCAGCGCCCAGTCTTCTTAACACCATTGGTGAGCCTAGAAAATCTTAAAGAAAGTGAGCACGCTCATCTTGAATGCCGTGTTGAGCCTATCAATGATCCAAACTTGAAGATTGATTGGTTCGTCAATGGTGTCAAACTAAAAACTGGCCACAGATTCAGGACTACCCATGACTTTGGGTATGTTGCTTTGGATATTCTGTACGCATATCCTGAAGATAGTGGAACCTACATGTGTAAGGCAACCAACTTGGTTGGCGAGGCAGTCAATACTTGCACCATCAAAGTTGGAGGTCGCCGTAGTATCCTCTTGGATACCCACCACCCAGAAGGTTTGGAGAAAATCAGGGAATTAGAAGCCCATGGTCATCCAGCTCGTTTGGAGGTTGAGGAACCTGTACCTTTTCCACCGAGGTTCGTTACAGAGCTTAGGGGTACTACTGAAGTCTATGAAGGACAAACTGCCCACTTTGAAGCCCAAATTGAACCAATTCACGATCCCAACTTACGTATTGAATTCTATCATAATGGCAAACCTCTGCCATCTGCTTCAAGGTTTCACATCACATTTGACTTTGGCTATGTCGCTTTGGACATTGGCCATTGCGTACCCGAAGATGCTGGCGAATACTCCGTTAAAGCAATTAATAATCTGGGACAATGTGTTTCTTCAATTAGTATGAAAGTTATTGCTAAAAGTAACATCATCTTGGACTCTCAACGCCCAGAAGGTACGCATTCACTTTAAATTATCTCTAAATTTAATTTATTCAGGGGAAATTTTAGATGAAATTTACTAATCTTATTATTTATATTCAGGTCTTGATAAGATCCGCGCATTGGAAGAGCACACGCCATACAAACGTCCCGAGTATGAAGAACCTGCTACCAGGCAAAGACCTGTGTTCACCCAACCACTTCAAAATATTGATCAAATCCTTGAAGGACAAACAGCTCACTTTGAATGCCGCTTGATTCCTGTAGGTGATCCAACCCTGAAAGTGGAATGGTTTAGAAACGAAAAGCCTTTGGAGGATAGCTCTCGCATCACCAAAGTACATGACTTTGGTTTTGTATCCCTCGATATTACACACGTCAGAGATGAAGATGAGGGAGTATATATGTGTAGGGCTTCAAATCCACTTGGAGAAGCTGTCACGACTGCCTCTATGAAAATTAGAAGTAAGCATCAGTACCTTCAGAATTCTTAAGATGTACCATTAACTTTAAAGCATGACTTCTGACATACTTTTCTTATTTTTACAGCCAAAGCCAGCATCCAACTGGACACTCAACATCCAGAAAGTATCAGAAAATTGCAACAACTTGAACAACCTCATGCTCAACGACCAGATGAACCTGAAAGAACCTTTGAGAAACCCTTCTTTACTCAACTCCTCACTGGACCTACAGAACTATGGGAAGGTCAACATGCTCACTTTGAAGCACGCGTTGTACCAGTTGGAGATCCCAACCTCCGCTTTGAATGGTACGTCAATGGAGTTGAGCTCAAACTTGGCTCACGCTTCCGTGTTACTCATGACTTTGGCTTTGTTACTTTGGACATCATGTCAACAGTACCAAATGATTCAGGAGTATATATGTGCAAAGCCATCAACAAATCTGGAGAAGCCGTATCTTCCATTTCGATGAAGGTCAAATCAAGATCTAACATTCTTGGTGAACCCTTGCACCCTGATGCTTGGCAAAAGATTCAGCTGAAGGAAGCTGATATGAACAAAGTACCTGAAATGTTTGTAGATACCGCTCCACAACAACCACCAGTTTTCACCACTCATTTGAAGAGCTATGACAAATTAGCTGAAGGTCAACATGTCTATTTGGAAGCACAAGTAGAACCCAGAACTGATCCTAACTTACGTATTGAATGGTATGTATTATTCACATTTATATTAAATCAAACTATAAAAGTCACTACTTATTTTTTTTTTTTATTATCAACAACATATTTTTATTTTCAGGTACAAAAATGGAATAACCTTAAATACCGGCACTAGGCTTCGTAGTACTTTCGACTTCGGCCTAGTAACCTTATCTATCAATGGTTTGAGAGGCGATGACTCTGCACTTTACACCTGCAAAGCTATTAACTTACTTGGAGAGGCAGTCTCAACTTGCTCGTTGAAAGTTGAAGACAAGCACTGGCTTCTTGGTCAAACTTTACACCCAGATGCCATTCCAAAACTAGAAGCTCTTGAAGCTCCACATGGCGATCGTCCAGAAATTCCAGATGTAGCATTCGAATCACCAATTTTCATCAGTCATCTTAACAATGTTGAGTGCACTGAAGGTGACACCGTACACTTCGAATGTCACGTTGAACCTTCTAAAGATCCTACCATGAAGATCGAATGGTTCGTTAATGGCAAACCTCTTCCAATAGGTGCGAGATTCAAGTCAACTTATGACTTTGGCTATGTAGCCTTAGATATCACACACTCTTACGAGGAAGATTCTGGCATCTACACATGCAAGGCCACCAATAGCAAGGGTACTGCAAGTACTACCGGTTCTCTTCGTTGCACAAGCAAACAAAACATTTATTTGGATACTCAACATCCTCAAGGAAAGGCTGGTTTGGAAGCCGTTGAAGAAGTTGAAGGTGAATTAGCTAACAGATACAAGCGCAAAACTTCAGGGCCTGAATCTGAATTTGGAAAACCAATTTGGACCGTCCCGTTGAACCCAGAATTCAGACTATCTGAGGCTCAACCTCTTCACTTAGAAGGAACTGTTGAGCCAAAAGGTGATCCAAATCTTAAGATCGAATGGTTCTTTAACGGTAAATCTCTTGATCATGGATCACGTTTCAAGTTGACCAAAGATTTCGGTTTTGTCCAACTTGATTTAACCGATGTTTATGAAAGAGATCAAGGTATTTATACCTGCAAAGCGTCTAACAAAGCAGGTGAAGCTTTCACTTCAACTACAGTTTACTGCACAAGCAAGGATAACCTTATTGAACGCACTCAGCATCCAAAAGGACAAGAAGGTCTTGAGAAGATCCAGGATCTTGAAGATTCTCTTAGCAGGGTGGACGCACCTAAACCTGAATCAGATGAAGGCCATGCTCCAGTGTTCACTTCTGAATTTACCACCTTGATGAACTTGAGTGAAGGTGAAATTGCTCACTTTGAAGCTGGGTTGACACCAGTTGGCGACCAAACTATGGTCGTTGAATGGTTCTATAATGGCAAAGCAATTGCTGCTAGTCACAGGTTTAGGACTGTACATGCCTTTGGAATGGTCGTTTTGGAAGTTTTAGGTTGCAAGATTGAAGATTCAGGAACTTACACATGCGTTGCAATCAACAAATGGGGTAAGGCTGAGCAAAGCGTCACACTTGAATGTGTTGACAAGTCCAAGGGACAGAAACCTGTCTTCACTACACATATCAAGGATATCACCGGTCTTAAAGATGGGCAATCTGCTCACTTTGAATGCACCCTTATTCCTGTTAATGATCCTCATCTTAAAGTTGAATGGTTCCACAATGGTCAACCCATTTTGCAGTCTTCTCGTATCAAGACCGTTTCCGACTTTGGTTTTGTAATCATGGATATCTCTTATATCCAGGACCATGATTCTGGAGAATATGTATGCAGGGCTCATAACAAGTATGGCGAAGACTTTACTAAAGCTACTATTTCTGCTCATGGAAGAAGTGGAGTATTTTCGGAGAGTTTACAACCAGACTCTTTGGCAAGAATTAGGGAACTTGAAAGCTTCCATGGACAACAACAACAAGCTCCAAGTACTCCAGTAGCGGAACCACCTAAGTTTATCACACAAATAGCTGATGTTACCAAACTAGTTGAGGGACAAAGTGCTCACTTTGAAGCACGATTGACACCAACAACTGATCCCGATCTAGTGGTTGAATGGTATTACAATGGTAAGAAGCTACCACATGGCCACAGGTACAGAACCTTCCACGATTTTGGAATTGTCATTTTGGACATTTTGTATTGTTATGAAGAAAACTCCGGTCTTTATGAATGTAGGGCTTACAACAAATACGGAGAAGATTCCACCAAAGCTAACTTGAAGTGTGTATCCAAGGCAAACCTTATCCTGGACTCGCAACTCCCGCGGGTATGTATCTTTATACTTGTACGCATTGTTTTATATTCAAGCTTTTTTACCGGAAACATTAAATGAACTTGAATGGCTTTTATAGGGCATGGAAGGAGGTTTAGAGAAGATTCAGAATTTGGAAGATTCTATGGTTCGCGAAAGAGATGAAAGGACTACCGAAGAACATGGCAAAGCTCCAGTATTCACAGTTCCACTGTCTAACATTGACAATCTTAGAGAAGGTGAAAACGCTCACTTTGAAGCTCGTTTGATTCCAACAAATGATCCAAAGCTTAAGGTGTGTATAATTATGATAAATTGTAGTTAGATTAAATTTTAATCTATTAGATACGTTATTAAAATATGTCTTTCTTATTATAGGTTGAGTGGTACTGGAACGGAAAACCATTGAAAACAGGTTCAAGATTCCGTACATTCTGTGATTTCGGCTTTGTCATCCTCGAAATCTCGCCAGTATATCCAGAAGATTCTGGAGAATACTCATGCAGGGCCTTTAACGACTATGGTGAAGCTGTAACAACATGTAGCATGAAGGTTCAAGGCAAGAGGAGCATAATCCTCGAATCGCAATTGCCTAAGGGCATGGAAGGAACGATCGACAAAATTGCAGAGCTTGAAGGTTTGGGCATGGCGCCTACACCAGCTACTCCAGATGATGATGTTGGTAAACCACCAGAGTTTATCACAACACCTTCAGATCTCACATTATCAGAGAACGCATTGGCCCACTTTGAGTGTAGGTTGATTCCAGTAAACGATCCTAGCATGAGAGTAGAATGGTTCCACAACGGCAAAGCATTATGGGCTGGATCCAGAATCAAAACAATTAACGATTTTGGTTTTGTTATCCTTGAGGTTGCCGGAATTTATCAACGTGATTCTGGCTTGTATACTTGCAAGGCTACCAACCGTCACGGTGAAGCTACAGTATCATGCAAGCTCCAAGTCAGAGGCAGACAAGGCATTATTTTGGAACCACAACTTCCAGGCAACTTCCGTAGTGGCACTGAAAGTATCCAGAAATTGGAGGAAGAGCTCCATAAGAGAGAAGAAATTACGTCTGAAGAAGAGAAACCTAATCCACCAAGGTTTACTGTTGAGGTTAAGGACAATGTTGATGTACCTGAAGGTGGTCCAATTCACTTCGATTGTAGAGTCGAGCCTGTAAATGATCCATCCATGAGAATTGACTGGTTCCACAATGGCAGACCTTTCGCCACTGGCTCTAGAGTGCATCAAATCAACGATTTTGGTTTCATTTCTCTAGATATTGATTATTCTTATGGCCGTGATGCCGGAGAATATGTTTGCAGGGCTACCAACAAATGGGGATCTGCCACTACAAAAGCTACCGTTACCTCAACATTCAAGCGCACTATTGACTTTGAGTCACAATTGCCTTCAGGCATGAGCGCGGAAAAGCTCAAAGAACTTGAGCGTGGACCAGTATCCGAAGCTCCAAAAGAAGATAAACCTATGGGACCACCTAAATTCATCACACAGATCATATCAGCAACTGTGGACGAAAATGAATCTGTACACTTTGAGTGTCAAGTTGAACCTAAGGAAGATCCAAAACTAAGAATTGAATGGTACAGAAATGGTAAACTATTACCTTCTGGCCATCGTTTCCGCACGGTGTATGATATGGGCTTTGTCTCACTAGACATTCTTTATGTTTATGCTGAAGATTCTGGTGAGTACGTATGCCGTGCTGTCAACGAATACGGTGAAGACTTCACCAGGGCAAACATTTCTTGCAAGAAATTACCAAATATCATCCTACAAAATCAAGTACCTAAGGGTATGAAGAGGTCAGAAACACTGATGCAAATGGAAGCTGCTATTAAGAAGTACACCTCAGAAGTCCATCTTACTGAAGATGATCTTTACGATGCAGATAAGAAGCAGCCTCCTAGATTCGTAACGCAAATTCAAGATCAAACCACCTTGGTTGAAATGCAAAGTACTAAGTTTGAATGCCAACTTGCTCCTGTTGGTGATCCTAACATGAAAGTCGAATGGTTCTTTAATGGAAAGCCGTTGCCCCATAGTGAGTACAGCTTTTATAGTTTTAATGATATCCTAGACAATATTCAATAACAATTGTGTTTTCCAGAAAATCGGTTCACCCCTATTTACGACTTTGGCTACGTCGCCATGAATTTCGGTTGGGTGTACCCCGAAGACAGTGGCGAATACTTATGCCGTGCTACAAACTTGTACGGTATGGATGAAACCAGAGCCATCATAAAGACAGCTGGAAAGCCTGGTATTATTTATGACTCCCAGCTACCCAAGGGCATGAAAAGTATCGAAAAGATTCGCGAAATGGAAGCAGCATGGCAAGTGTAAGTATTCTTAAAAATCCTCTTCCATCTTTAGACTCTCCCACTGTCCTCCAGATTATCTTCTGTCATTATATGGTGTCCGTTTAGTCCCGCAAGTTCTTTTTCTTTCCCACATATTTTACACTCTTTAACTTCCTATATCATCGATTATCTGATTCCCTTATCTCCGTTGCCACATTGGAATCTTGCCACTACCCTCTGATTATATCCACTGTATCAAGCCTGTAAATATCGTGAGCTTCCTACCATCAACAGTTGTTTGCTTCTGTATTCAATAGTAATTATTCTCTTTACCTCTTCTAGTGTTTCTGTCATGGTAGTCCTTTATTTTGTTTATTAATTTAGTTATGAATATCCACAAAATAGCATTTTTTTAATAATATCTTTATTTTGTTGTTTTATTATTGGTCTATCTTTTCGTTTTCTTCCTGAATTCCTGTAGTATCAGATTCTCTATTTTCAAACCCTCCATTCCATCGTACTTCATAGCTCATTTTCCTGTCTCAATTTTCATTTTGTTCCTTTTCTTTTCCTCTAGAAAAGCATATTTTGAGGGACATGTCCACTACAGACTCCATCTAAAAAAAATTGCGTGCAATTTTTCTATCTTTATCTGCTCCTTCCAACCCCTACCTCGGATCTACACATCACTTTTAATAAATATCACAGCCCTCATTCGTATAGTCATGTAATCGAATTTAAAATTTCTTCTTCCTATTTCTCCAACCTGGTGCATTAATATAGCCTTCCTACCGTCGTTTCCGCTGTATATTACCTATTATGATTTATTTTAAGAGGGATCACTGGTATTTAAACTCCTTTACCTGCACCAACACTTCATTTCTCCATCTCCAATCTTATATCCTGTTATTCCCTCCAATCCTTTGAAACACCTTCACTTTTGAGTTTTCTGTGTGTAAATTTTACCTACTTCCTTTAATTTTAACTACTTTCTTTGTATATTTTTATTATATTTAGTTGTTTTCCCTTCTTGGCTATCAGTACTATGTCATCAGCAAATGGTAGCGAGCAAAGCTTGGTTCGTTCAATGACTACTCAACTGCCCCTCTCTCAAAATGTTTTTCCAACACCGCCGTATATATTAAGAACAAACTCGAGTTCACACCCTTCTCACCATAAACCGACTCTGAAATATCATCTTACGCGCACATACTTCTTTGTCTCTTTATATATAAAAACAATATATTAATAATACCTACCTTACAGTGTGCCTGAAGAAGCATCAGAAGATTCCAAACCCAGATCGGCCCCACTGTTCGTCAGCAGACCAGAACCTTGCACCGTACAAGAAGGAGATTGGGCGCGTTTCTGCTGCCGTGTGACTGGACATCCTAGACCACGTGTAATGTGGTTAATCAATGGACATACTGTAGTTAATGGTTCGCGTTATAAGCTAACTTATGATGGCATGTACCATATGGATGTCCCCAAGACCCGTCAGTATGACACTGGCAAAGTTGAAGTAGTCGCACGCAGTTCCGTGGGAGAGGCCATAGCTGAAACTGAATTGAAAGTAATTCCAAGAGACGACGATTATAGAGGAGTACTTAAAAACTCACCAAGACGTAAGTTTTTACATGACATAATATTAAACATAAGGAGATGTTGTAGAATCACACACGAAACTATTTGAGATTTTTTAAAGCTTACCTGAAAAAAGGGAATTTTTGAAAACACCAAATTTCTTAAAGATACATATGCATGGACCATTACCAGAGATTTATGATCCTTAAAAATCACATTTGTTTAAGATAAATTAAAGTAATCTTTCTTGTAATGTGTCTGATACGACAGACATATCCATAACTAGATGACAAATATTTAGGTATAATGCTGTATGAGTTGAATTGAACTTCATATCTTTCAAATATTTCAAGAGGGAGGTAATTAAAAGACATTGTTTCAAACAAAAGTGTGGTTGGCAAATATGACCATTAGATCAGGGCTAAAAACGTTTCGAAGATTCTACAATATCGTAATCAATATAGACTAAAAACAAATCATTTGACATATTCAATATAATACGTGACACAATGCACTCAATCATTAACATAGACAAATATATCAATATAGCAAAAATATTATATCAACAAGGATTCCTTTTGCAAAAACAAGCCAATGCACACTACAATTACATATCCTTATTCCTCCCCAAAATCCTCACCAAGAAGCTTTTGGAGCCATCGCCATATCGACGAGCAGACTCATGTTAAGTGGTTTGTATAAAAATATTGCAGGTATGCGACTTAAACAGTTCTCCCTTTTGTGTATAAATTGTTGCATGCAGAAAAGTATCTGTCTATTATTATGTGCATTATGTGTATCGTATTGTTCTGATGAAGCATTTTTATTGATGTACTTGTAGTGCTTGACAAACTTTTACCAATTTTTTGCCATAATTTGAGATCTCAAACTCACTACTTATTTTTAATTTTTCTCCAAAAAAAACACAAGAAGTACTTATCTTGACATGGGATTTTTTGAAATTCAGCTGCAACCGATTTTTGATTGGTGTATATAAAACGAAAGGCTCTGTTAAATGTTTATATACCAAACCGACTGGTTTTTTTTTTTTTGTTGCTCGACAGGATGCAAGAAAGTACTTCTCTGCAAAAACATAATTTAAGAAAGTGCATTTAGAGTTTTTGCTAAAAGTTCGTCCTCTCAAAATCGCCTCCTTTGTTTCGTGTAAGCCAATCCTAAACTGCATATTTCTTAAACTTTATTTAATTCATGCAGCATGGTACGATATCGAGCTGCAACAGTACCAAAAGGAACGCCAAGAAACCGAACTCGAACGCGTTTTTGATGAACGCAACACCGCTATTAAAGAAGGCAACGTCCATCTTCCTAGTGTAGGTACCATACACCAGAAAGAGTTCAAAGAACCAGAAACTGACTGGCAGAAACTGGCGAAGGGAAAGAAGAGCGAGGAGTACTACAACAAACTCCAAGAACTTGAAAACGAACAAGTTACCAAAGAAATCA
Source organism: Sperchopsis tessellata (assembly GCA_033557685.1). Taxonomy (NCBI): domain Eukaryota; kingdom Metazoa; phylum Arthropoda; class Insecta; order Coleoptera; family Hydrophilidae; genus Sperchopsis; species Sperchopsis tessellata. The sequence continues at coordinate 1,206 of JAWQRN010000636.1, read as the reverse complement.
AATTGAGAGAATCCACTCACCAGTTTGCCATTCCTGGAGACAAAATCGTTGCCAGCAGCATGGCTAAAGGCATGGCTCAAAAATATCAAGAAAACTTGTAAGTACTTTTTTTTACATATTACTATGAAATTTATATTATTTGAATAAAAACGACTCTAAATAAATATATAGGTACATAACATTTGGTTGATCGCCAAAAAAAAGCTTGGCTGATTTTTCTCTGACATAATTTAAGATGTAGGTATTTTTAACGGATCATAAACCCAATTATATAATACCTTAATATTATCTCCGATAGACAATGATTGAGAGAAGGTTTTCTCCAAAATCTCCAGATTTCCAAGTAACTTAAAAGTCTAATTCAGTAAGCCCACGGCCACTGTAAATATCTTCAGATTTTCCGGGAGATAACCGTGTGCTGGCTATTATTTTTGTCGACATTTCGTCCACCGTTGCAGGGGACATTATTAAGACATGCAGCTCAAAAAATTGTTAATTATAGATTTCCTGCAGTTCTGAAAAGTGCTAGATGCAGGTACAGACCGATTCAAAAAAGTGCTAAGTATAAAGTGACATCTCAAAAGTGCTAGGCATAGAAAAAAAATTATAATTAGCACTTTTTAGAGCTACATGTCTTGATAATGTCCCCTGCAACGGTGGACGAAACGTCGGCAAAAAGAAAAGCCAACACTCGGTATCTCCCGGAAAACATGAAGAAACTTAAAAGTCTGATTCAATATTCCTTAAAATATTAATTTAGGTCGATTGTTTATAATCTGTTGCCTTAAAGTAAGTACTTTTTTTAAGAAAATGCTTGAGATACGAAAATCCCAGCAGTATTGAACGTTCGGGATAAATCTGTCCCAGAAATAATGAAAGTAAACAAACTTATATTGAAATAAAACGTATCTATTGTACTGAATACCAATATGTTCAATGGTTCAACATATTTATGTATGGTACGGTGTAAAGCATATTGCCACTTGACACTTCCGATAAACTAGTTTTATTAATTTTTCAGTTTTTTTTAATTTGACTTCAAACACACATATTTCTACCAGCGTTTTCAATTGGAAGGTATTTCACAACACCAACCAACATTTTCACAAACTTGGATTATTTTTGAAACCATGCCGTAACTTCAGAACCATTTATATATATATACATACATATATATATATATACATACATATATATATATATATA